>MCFG01000068.1:57500-165000 GCA_002104895.1 Anaeromyces robustus | reverse complement strand
CCTCCATCAGCTGAAAGATTATAAGCTATAGCATTTGGATCATTTGCTAAAGTAATACTTGTAATATTAACATCTGGAATTTTTGGCCAAAAGATATAAGTTAATATACCAGCAATTGCAAGAATTGCTATAGTTATACTAACACATAACCATAATGGACAACAATTACAACAAACGGTTCTTTTTCTTGGAGGTTTTAATGACTTTTCATCATCGTCATCAATTTTTATAGCTGTACCATTTTTTAATAAAAATGATTGAGATTGAGAGTTCTTTTGATCGTCCATGTTTCTTGAAATATTTGAATTATTAGTATTTAAAGATGTTGGTGAATTAGATTTATTATTATTTGTAGCTTTAGATGATGTAACAGATGGTTCAAAAGTTGCAGGTGTATATGAGTTATGAAGTGTAGGATTACTATCTGCAATAGTATTTAAATCTGTTATGTCTAATTGTTCAGGAACAGTATATTGTAAATTTTGATCTCTTGCAAATTCAGAATTAGAAGGAACTATTGGTTGTCCAGTTAAAAATTCTTTAGAGGCTCTTCTATTTTCTTCTGCTATTCTATGAGCTTGCTTTTTAATGCTTGGTTGTGAATACAGATCACTTTTATATGGATTACTGTATTGATTTTGACCTTCACTACCAATAAATCCTTTATTTACATTTTTTTTTAAAAAAAAAATATATATATATAATTAGTTAACTGATCAATTTTTAAATTTATTATATAACATTTTCAAATTTTATATATATATTCTATTTATTTATTTATTTATTTATTTATTTATTTATTTATTTATTTTTATTTATTTTAATTCTTAAATTTCTTTTTTTTTGTTTTTTTTTTTTTTTTGTTTTTTTTTTAGAAAAAAAGTTTACCAATATTATTATTTTCTTCCATTTTAAATTCTACTATTCCAAAAAAAAATGAATTATTTATTTGTTTTGCTTTATTTTTGTTATTGTTTGCCTTTTTTTTGATTATTTATATATTTATTTAATCAAGATTTACAATTCCACTAATATTATTTTTTTTGTTTTCTCTACTTATTTAACCTTTTTTCCCCTCTTTTTATTAATCCTTTATTTATACTATTCCACTTTTAATAATAATTCCACTATTATTTCTAATTCCACTAGTGATTTTATTATTTATATTTTTTATTTATACTCTACAATTATTTTGATATTTACTTTATATTTTAACTATTTAAATCCATCCATTTATTTCAAAAAAAAAAAAATAAAATAAAAAATTATAAATTATGTAATAGTTAATATTATTATATTATTATATTATTATTTTGATTATATACTTTTAAGAAAATATCAATAGAATTTAATTTTTACTGTTTATAAATATTATAAATATTATTTCTTACTATATCTTATTTTTATTTTATAATATTTACGTTTTTACGATTTTATGATATTATGATAATAATATTTCTTTTTTTTTTATATGCTATTATTATTAATTTTTTTATTATTATATATATATTTTCACTGTATTTTTTTTTTTTAGTTCAATTTTTTCAAAGAACAAAAGAAAAAATTTTTATTTATTTATATATTTTTTACTTCTATATTTGGAAGGTTCTAATTAATTTAAGTACTATAGTAAAAAAATTTTTTTAAATTTTTGTCAATGTGATAGACTATATAGATATATTAAACAATTCTACTATTGTGTTTATTTATTTATATAAACCTAAAAATAAAGAATAATTCTTGGCTATCTTCTTAGAAAAGTGTATATTATATTTTCCTATGTATTTTTATTATATTTATCACTAACTATAATAATTACAATAGTATTTTATTCTATAAATTTTACTTAGTTGATATTCTATAAATATAAAAATTTATAATAATTATATTTATAATTATTAATTAATATTTATAGTTGTTTAATTATTTTATGCTTTTTTTTTTTGTTGTTGTTGTTGTTGTTGAATTTTTATTAAATACTAAATATTAAATATAAATATATTTAAATATATAATTATATTATTATAAATTATTAAATCTACAGAATATGAATTAAGAACACTATTAAATAAACTTAAAAATTGTGTTAAAAAAAAAAGATTTTAATATATAGATATATATTGAAGTATTTAAGCTAGATTAATTAATAAAATTAAGTTAATTTGATTATTAATTTTATTGTTGATTTATTTCTTTATTTCTTTATTTGTCATATTCATTCATAATGGTTATTTTAAATAATTTACATAATTATTTTTGATTATTGATTTTAAATCAATGTCATCAATTTTATTTATATACTTTCCAAATTATATTTAATATAAAATTCGTAATTATAATATTATAATATTATATACACACCTATATCAAAGAAAAAAAATGTTCAAATATTATAAACTTTTTTTTTTCTTCAATGATTCTTCTTTTTTTTTATTTAAAAATAATAATATAAAAAATGATTTAAAATATTTACAATAATTTTATATTATTATTATTATTCAAGTTATTTATTTATTGCTTTTTAAAAAATATACATAAATGGATATAAATATGAGTTGTTTTATTTTCTTTTTAAAAATTAATTATTATTTAATTTTTAAAATAAAATAGTCTATGAGGTAATTATGAATATAATAAATTATAAAATAATAAATTAAATGTTCTAAAAAAAATTACTAATAATACTACATAAAATGAAAAAAAAAAAAAAATCAGAATCTTTTTTTTTTTTAAAACTAATAAATAAACAAAACTAAAAAAAAATGATAAAACTTTATTTAATATATTTTTTGACTTTAATAAATAAAATAATTAAAAAAAATTTTTTTTATATATTTAATATATTTAAAATATATTTAATATTCAATATAATATTTAAAATATATTTAAAATATATTTTAATTTCATAATAATTATTATATTTATTTATCTATAATTAATTATTATTATCTAATAATCATGACAAAGGTCATTTTATATTGAGGTGATAATATATGTTTTCATTGAAAAAGATAAATATCATTTATAATATTCATTAAAGGATAAATATTATTTAAAATATCTGAATAAAAAGAATATTAGCAATTATAAGTAATAAATATAAACAATCAAAAAATATTTAAGAATATTTTTTTTTAAAAAAAAAAAAGAAAAAAAAAAAAAGAAGGCAGTTCAGTTATAATCTATCAACGAGTAATTAATGTGCGCCATACCAGATATCATTTTATTTATTATTTTAAATATATTAAATGAAATAATATTTAATAAAGCCACATTATTAATTTTTATTTGATTAAAAAAGATATAAACTTAATCAATTTTTAAAAGAATATATTTTAATATAATATTTAATATAATATTATTATATTCTAATGTATATTTTAATTCATTATATATTAATATATTTAAATTATTTAATAAATAAATAATATATTCATAATATGTTATTATGAATATTTCAAAAGAATTTAATTTTTTATATTATAAACAAAAAAGCAAAATCCTATTATTTATAATACGTTAATGCTTTATTTATATATATTATAATATATTTATAATATATAAAAATAAAAATCATATAATACATCCTATTTATTTTATATAATATATAATATATTATGTTATATATTAAAATAATAACCAATTAACATGAACAAACTTTAAATTATATTAATTAATATAAAATAACTCAAAAATAGTATTTACTAATAATCAAAATAAATAAATAGATTTCTAATTTAGTAGGATTATATATATTATAATATAGTTATAATATAATATAATATATATTTTTAATATGAATGCCACACTTTCCTATTTTATTAATCTTTTCATTATTTTAAATATTAAATAAAATATTAAATATGTTAAGTGAATATTAATCAATTTAATGAACGGATTATTAATAAATAAGTAAATGAATAAAAAGATTTGAATATATTTATTTAATTTGAATATTTATTCATTTATTTAATTTGAATATATTTATTTATTTATTATTTATTTATTATTTATTTATTTATTTAATTTAAAAATTGGGTTGATTTAGTATGTTACAATATATTTATAATTTTTATAGATGTCATTATTATATTAAAATTTACAAATATTACATTACATTGTTATAGGTCTAAATATTTTTTTATAGCTTATTATTCTTCAAGATTTTTTCCCATAGTTTATTTTTAATATTATAATTCCAAGAAAAGAAAAAAAAAAGTTAAAATAAATAGAAAAAATAATTAAAATAATTAAATGAATGAATAAAACTTTTGTAAATATATTATTTATTGCCAAAGTATTGCCGCTAATAATTAATTTTACCCTTTATTATACCATCTTTTTTTTTTTTTTTATTTAAGCTCTTATAATTAAATTAGAATAAATTAATAATGAAAATAAATATATAATCATGAAAAATAAATAAATAAATAAATAAACTTTAATAACTGTTAATAATATCAATCTTTTCTTTAAAATATTTTTGTCTTAATAATATTGTTACTTAATAATATAAGATTAAAAAATAAAAAATTATATATATATATATATTTCTATTTAATACTAATATATATATATAAAATTTAAAGATACTCTGTAATTAAATAAAGTATTAAATGCATTTGAAAAAAAAGAATTATTTATGTTTAATAAGAAAAAAAAAAACCTTTAAATTATGGTGTTAAATTTTATTTATAATTAAATAATTTTTACTGTTATTTGTTATAAAAGTTAAATTCAATATAAACAATTACAAAAATTCTTATAAACTTTATCCATTTAATAATCTAATATTTAATTTCAAACTTTGTTAATTATAATTAAAAATGTTATACTGTTAAATAGGACACTTTTATATATAATTTATGTTTAAAAAAAACAAAAAAAAAAAAAAAAAAAGAAATGCTTGGTATATTTAATTAAACTCAATTTTAATCTTTTTTTTTTTTTAATTTTGTTTTTCCATTTAACTTAAAATTTTAAAAATTCTTACTATGTCAATAATTTTTAATTCGGTTAATCTACTTTGAAAAATTAACATTAAATTTGATTAGATTAAAAAAATTAAACTTTTAAAGTAAAATAATTAAAAGCATATTCGAATTGATTCATATGAAAATAATGAAATATCTTCTTTATATTTCTCTTCTTATTATATCTCAGTTTTAAATATAATATTGATATTTTTTATATAATTAATATATACTAACTTTGTACTTTGTTATACCATAAAAGTTAAAAGTTCAAATAGAAAATAAAATAATATTTTAATGAAATGAATATATGAAAAAAAAAAAAAAAAGAAAAAAAGCTTAATATAATTAAACATAAATAGAACATAAATAGAACAAAAATAAAGAAATGGATTATTTTATTTTATTTTATTATGTTATGTTGTTTTTATTGTAGTTTTTTTTTATATTTGTAATTAATTTTTGTTTTATTATAACGCGTAATTATTTTTATCTTTTTATTTTTTATTTTTTTTTAATTATTAATAATACAGTTTTATGATTATTGTTTATTATTATGTTATTCTATAATTTTATAAAATACTTATTTATTTAATACTAAAAATGATTTATACAACTTTATTAAATATGTTTATATTTTTATTTTTTTTTATTTATTCTATTTGAATGATTATTCATTCATTAATTTTTTTTATTATTTATAGAGATATGATTTTATAATTTTATTTTTAAGAATTTACTATTATTATGACTTATAGTAATAATAAATATTATTTAAAATTATTATTATTATTATTAGTAGTAGTAGTAGTATTATTATATCATTTTCTTTTTGTTATGAAAATTATTTTCCTTCTCTTCTTCCTTTAATACTTTTTCGTATTTTCTCCATAGAATAAATGGTTGATTTAAATATACCAGCTGTAACAATACCTTTGATTGATTGAGATAAAGCAGGTCCTTTAATAATATTTCCAATAGCTATTTATAAAAAAAAAAATTAAAAATATTTTAATAAGTTAATAATAAAATAATTATTTATGTTTATTATATTTATTAATTATTATATAAATTTTAAATAGATTATTATAAAATAAATCTTACATTCATTAATGATATTAGCTAAATCTTTTTTGGTTGAAATTTCTAATTATTATTATTATTATTAAAATGATAATAATAATAATAATAATAATAATAATATATATAAATATTGAAATTGAATATATTGTTTATTAATTATTATTTATTACTTTTGATGAATATATAATATAATTTATTTTATTAAATTTTTAATAAAAACAAAAAAATTATATAAATAATATATATTTATTCTACCTTTAACATCAGTAATTGGATTAATTTGTTGAGAATAAGTATTGAGTAATTGTGTAACTAAGTTTGATGGTAAATCTTTTAAAAGTAAAATTCTTTCGGCTGTATTAATCTTTTAATAATTCATTAAAAAAAATATTATATTAATTTTTTAATTTTTATTTATTTTATTTTATTTTATTTTGTTATTAATATTATAATTATTATTATTATTATTATTATTATTATTATTATTAATTTATAGATTTTATTTAAACGTTGTTTATTTTTTTATTATTTCATTAATTTACCTTCCATTTATTTTCACCTATTGGTTGTACAATTAATTTTAAATCTTCATCTTCTAACATAATTTTTGTATAAAGTTGATGAAATTCTTTAATTTGTTTATCAACAATATTTTTAACTTTGTTTGGATTTTCACCAAATTTCATTCTGAAATCCCCTGATAAATCATATTAATTTATTAAATTAAAATAAAAAATAAAAATAAAAATAAAAATAAATATAAAAAATTAAAATTATTTTATTAATAATTTCTTATTTCTTAATATTACAGATTTTTATTGTATTAAAATAATAAATTAATAATAATAATGAAAATAATTATTATACCTTGATATGAAAATCCAGCAATAATTAAAAATAAATCTTTTTCATTAATTTCTGTTTGATGATATGGAAGAGAAAGAATAGCCATTTTTAAAGCATTCTTTAAATTGGATTGTTTTGCTTTTTCAATATCATCATTTTCAACTAAAGTTAAAACCTTTATATAAAAAATATAAAATTAAATATATAAGTATCATCAACCAAAAAAAAAAATTAATATATAGATATAAGAATATTAAAATATTATAATAAAATATTATAAAAACAGAAATTACAGGTTTTTGCATTCTTCCAGCAATATATAAAGTTTCCCAATTATATAAGTCCTTTATTAAATTTTGAGTTGAAATTACACCATATTTAATTTTCTAATTTTAAAAAGTACATTATATTAATATTATATCATAAAATTAAAAAAAAAAAAGAAAAGAAAAAGAATAAAAAAAATATTAGTTTTTTTTTAGAAGAAATTAATATAATATTGATAAGATTTTTATAATTATACATAATTATAAAATATATTATCTTTATATAATATATAAATGTATTACCATATTTTCCATTTCAACAAAAGTATTGTAGTAAATTTTTGCTCCATAGTCTTCTTGGATGGTTGATAAAATTTTTGAACTATGTGACATTTTACCTAATCCTGAATAATGTTGTTGAAATTGTTCAAAATTAATTTTATGCCATTCTAAAGGATCATTTACAGCAAATACATAGTCAACTAAAGGCTATTTTAATAATAAATTTTAAAGGTCAAAATAAAATTGTTGCCATTTTTTTTTTTAATGAAATTTTAATCCGAGGAAATGTATATTTATTTAATATTTAATAATAATAATAATAGTAACAATAATATATATTATATTACATTAGTAATGTAAATATGATTTTTAAAACATAAAAAAAAAAAAAAAAATTTAATTTCAAAATTTCAAAATCATGAAAAATGGATTGCAAATCTTCAAAATATATATGTTCATTAATTTTGCTTTTCATTGAGAAAAAAAATAATAACAATAACTTAAATATATAATATAATGATAAAAATATACAATTCAACATTTCAAAATTATATATAATTGTACTGAAATTTTTAATTTATGAAATAATAATAATGAATGAAAACTATTTATTTTAATATCTTTATAAATAATGTTAAATTTAATTAAAGATTTTTGTTTAAATATATATATATAGAAGCTAATTCTTTTATTATAAATAAATTTAAATAGAAAAAAAAATATAAGAAATTATTATTATTAGTATAATAAATAAATTTATTATACCTTCTTTTTTTCATTTTCATAACCTTTTTGTTTGAATACACCTGAACCATAAGCAAAAGCATAAGCAATTGGAGCATTAAATTTTGTAATAACTTTTCCTAAAATTTGCTTTGATTTTGAAACAGCATCGTCCACCTTTTTTTTATCTTCAATATCAGGTATTGTTGATTTTGGTATAGTATCATATGATAAATTTTTTTTTAAAATTTGATAACAAAATGCCTTAAATAATGGTTCATTAATAGAATTTACTAACTTAGATTGAACACATTGTAAAACCATGTTGAAATAATACTTAATATTTTTAAGATTATTTTTTTTTTATATATATATGTTAATAGTTTTATTATGTTATGAAGTGTAATATATATATATATATATATGTATGTATATATTATATAGTTTAATAAAAAAATATATATATAAATATTTTATCCCACAAATTAATTTTTAATTTTTTTTTTAAAATTTATTTTAACATATTTTTATAAATTTTCATATGCTTAATAAAATTTTATTTCATCAAGTAATTTAATTAATAATTAATAAATAAATGAAAAAAATTAAAATAAAAAATTATATACAGAAAAATCATTATATTACTTATCCGTCTAAAAAAGTATTATGAATATAAAAGATTATCTTTTTTTTTTATATCGGATAATTCTATTAAATATAATTTTTAAATTTATATCATTTACATACAAATAAGGGTTAATTAGTTAAAACCCTACTCTACAGTATTATTAAAAATAATAGTATCTTTATAGTAAATTATAAATAAAAGGATAGTCATGTATATTATAATAATAATAATATATAGTATATAAATATTGTTATTATTTATTTATTATTATTTATATTTTTCTTTTTTATATATCTATATATTTGAATATAGTATTAGTATTGTAATGAATTTAATAAAAGAATTATATGATTAATAACAAGATATGTTAAAAAAAATATTATTATATTTGATTGATAATAATAGTTTTATTTTTTATATTTGTAATAAAGAAAAAATATAAAGTTATAAGTAATTATAATATCATAAAAAAAAAAAAGAATAATAATTTATTAATATGTATTACAATTAAATAATTTTTTTATATTATTATATGGGATAACTTGAAAATAAAAATTAAAAAATAATAAAATATTAAGACAGGAAAAATAGATGGATGATTTTTAATCAATCAACCAACCAACCAACTTAACCAACAAAACAAAGTTATCCTGTTATTCAATAGGTTAATTTTGATAAATTTATCAAAATATTTATTTATCCATTCATTTATTTATTATTAATAAATTTTAATTTAATTAATTATAATTAAATCATTTAATTTAATAATAACTATAATTATTTAATTTTTATACATAACATTTAATCAATACCTTTTTTATTAATAAAGATAGTTTATTTATAATATAAAAAAAACACCCAAATATAAATCAAAAAGTCAACATTTAACATCCATAATAAATAACGTAAATATAATTTATTATTTATTATTTTATATTATTAATAACTTTTTTCTCAAAATTATTATAAATTAATAATTATATGATGGAATGAAAATTTTTTTTTTTTTCTTTGTATATGAAATGTGCATTTTATTATAAAGAAATTTCATATTAATTTTTCAAAAGAAGGGGAGAAATATAATAATAATAATAATAATATAAAGAAATTATAATATAGAGTATTAATACAAAAAACATATAATATATGTTTTTGTATTATTCTATATAATATTACTATTGTGTTATGAAATATGTATTTTTTATAAATGAAAAAAAAAATAATTATTATTAATAAATTTCACAGCAATTAACATTTCTTTTATTTAATAATAATAAATGAATTCAATTAATAATATATTTCTTCATTTACAATTTTTTATATTGATTTTTTCCAATTTAATGTATATATTCATAAACAAAATATGTATTATAAAATAATAATAATATTAATAATAAAAATATAATTAGAAGTTATATATAATTAATAAAAATTTATATATTATTTATAGTTATATAGTTATATACAAAGATATTAATAATAATGATATATTTTTTTATTCAAATATATTTTTAATTTCATATTTTCTTTTTTTAAAAAAAAAAATATTTTAAAAAATAATAAGAAAAGGAATTAATATGGAAGTAATTCATCCTGATACCCAAATATTTGACGGTCAAGTTGCTGGACATGGTAATATATTACAATTACCAAATGATACTTTAGTTAAAGTTTCAAGTCAAACAGAAATTGATTTTTATAAAATAGTAGAAGAAAAGAATATACCAATTAAAAAATTTATGCCAAAATGTTATAATTTCGATCCTTACTTTGAAGAAGTTAAAGGTAAAATAAGTATAAAAATAATAATTTCTATATTATATGTTATTGTATATTCTTCTATCTATTATATATTAAATATATTTTTTTATGTTTATATATAATATTTATTATAAATATATATAATTATTTTTTTTTTTTTTTTTGAACTACTGTTTTTTCATATCATTTTTTTTTTATTATTTATTAATTATTTATATGATAACATTTTAATATATATATGTATATATATATATATATACTTTTTTTTAAAAAAAAAAAAAATAACAAATAACATATAACATATAACAAAAAACAAAAAACAAATAACAAATAACAAATAACAAATAATAAATAACAATAAAAGAAAAATATTTACCAAAAGAGGATAATAAGATATATATTAATATGGAAAATTTATTATCATCTTTTAAAAATCCAACTGTAATGGATTTGAAGTTAGGTACTCGACTTTATGATGATAATGCTTCGGAAGAAAAAAAGCAAAGAATGATTTTAAATGCAGCATCTACAACTTCTTTAAAAACTGGTTTAAAAATATGTGGTTTACGTGTATGTATCTATAAAATTATAATAATAATGATAAATATATATTTTATATTATATATATTTTCTTTTTCAAAGTAATAAGAATATAACAGAAATTTATTAATTTTTTTTTTTTTTTTGTTTTTTATTCATTTTTTTTATTACTAATAATATTATACAATAAAGATAACTGATAAATCGGATAAAACCGTTATGAAATTTGATAAAAAGTATGGAAGAGCTTTAAATGAAAATAATCTTGCTAATGGAGTTCTTCGGTTTTTATTAAATTTTTCAGAAGAAGGATATAAAAATGTAACAGTAAATAACTTAGAAGAAGAAATGGATCAAGAAATTTTTAATATAAAACCATCAAAGTATACACTTGGTTTTTTACAAGAAATATTAAATAAAACTTATCAATTAAAAGAAACAATTATGGAAAGTCCAGTAAGAATTTATGGTTGTTCTCTTTGTATAATTTATGAAACTATTAATGTTGAAGAAGAAATAAAAAAATTTGAAAAAAGTCAATCCTTAAAAAATAAAATTATAAATTCCAATGAAAGTATAAATACAAATGATATAGATTCAGATAATCATGATGATTATAATTCTTCTAAAAATGACCAATATCATTATCAATATCCATATTCATATTATTTAATTGATTTTGCTCATGCTAATTTAGTTGATCCAGAATTAGGAGAAGATCCAAGTATGATGAAGGGTATTGATAGATTAATTTCTATTTTGGAAAAATATATATATGAAAAAGGATATTAGAATATATATATATATATTAAAGAAAAGAATAAAATATAAAAAAAAATATAAAAAAAAATATAAAAAGAAAAGAAAAGAAGTATAAATTTTATATTATATATTAACTTAGTATTAATACAATTAGAATTTTAATAACATTTATGCTATTATTTTTTTTTTATTAATATATATGTCGTTGAAATTTTATAATTTATTAAGTGTGTATTCTTTTTTTCTTTTTTATTTTATATATTGTATATAAATTAATAAATAATAATAATAATAAGATAAAATAAATAAATAAATAAATAATAAATAAATAAATAAATAAATAATAAATTTTAAATAAATAAATAAATAATAAAATTAAAATAAAAAAAAAAAAAAAAAAAAAAAAAAAAAAAAAAAAGCAAAATATAATTTTCTCCAAAATAAAAATTAATTAATTATATACAAGTGAAATTTTGTTTTTTAGAAAATGGGTATATTTGATAATTCGATCTTTATTAAAAATAATCATTTTAATAATAATAGCAAGAAAAAATAAAATTGAATAAAAAATATTATTTTATAAATGCTTTATTTCATCATGAAAGTAAAAATAATAATAACTGAAAAAAAAAAATCTTTCTATTACCATAATAATATCTTTTATAGAAATATTATAATTAAAAAAAAAAAAAAAATATTGTATGAATGATATTTTTGCTAATATATTAAATTATTGAAATTATCTAATATATTTAATATATAAAGTTAATAATCCATATATATAATTTTTGAAAATAATGGATAAATAAAAAAATAAACAACGATTAAAATAATAAAAAATCTGGAACTTGAATGTATTGTTAATAAAAATAAAAAATAAAATTAAAGTAAATAAAATAAAAAAAAAAGTAAAATAAAAATTAGAAAATTGTAATAGAAAAACTTTATTTAATAATAAATTTAATATAAACATTTTTAATATCTTTTTATATATATATATATAATTCTTTTTATTAAATAAAAAAAAATATTTATAATAAATATAATAATAAGTATATATATTTTACTCTTTCAATTAAGATTATGTTTAAAATAAAAATAATATAAAAATTAGATAGTTCTATTAATATATTATTTATTAGGCTAAAAGCTTTATTTTATAATTTGCATATTTTATATTTTTTATTCATTAAATTTTTTTTTAAAAAAAAAAAAAAAAAGTAAAAAAAATTAAAAAAAAAAAAAAATAAGAGTAATTATAAAAAAAAGATTTTTTTTTTATTAAATAAACTTTAAAAATGCTTGAGATTACCCAGTGATATTTTAAATTATTATTATCGAATAAATCTAATAGAATTTTCTTATAGATTATTCTTTTTTTGTTTCTTTTGTTTATTTATCATCATTTAGATATATTATATAAAAATTTAAATATAATAATATATAACTCTTATTTAATACACATATGATTTGTGATGTTATAAATTATTAATATGTAATGATAAGCATTCACAAATGAATAAAAAAAAATTACTATGAATAAATATAAGAATCCAAAAAAAATTGTATATTTATTTCTGTAGAGAAAGATTATTTATAAATACTAATATTAATTTTGTATATTCAATAGAAACATAAATAAATAATAATATAGTTATATTAATGGAATAAATAATTAAATGAATATGTTTTTATATGAATCAAAATAAATAATTAGAAAGGAATTAGGGCCAAATACTATCTTTTTTTTTTATATTAAAAATATATGGGAGTATTTACTTTACTTTTGTGCTGGGATTCTAATGATATAATCTTCATGAATTAGAAATATGTGATAACATTGTTTTCCCATTTTCAAATGATCATAGTCTACTTTAGAAATAGAAATAGACCAAGGATTCAAACTTTTAATTTTTTAATTAATATAGTATATCAATTAATAAAAAAAATAATTTAAATATTTATATAATTTATCTTTATTTTTGTTATTATGTATAATAACTGTATAAGACTAACATATTTATTTATTATTTACGTATATGTATTTTTCTATATTTCATGTTATATTATAAATAATTTTTTATTATTATTAAAAAAATTATTTACACATATGAAAAAAAAAGCAAATAAACTAAAATAAAAGAAAACAAAATAAAATAAAATAAAAAATAAGTGAAGAAAAAGTATTTAATTAAATTCTAAAAATTATAAAATATATAATCAATACACAAATATATATGTATAAATTAGAAAAAGCTTATTAAATTTAACCTAACTATATACGAATTATGATTTAATGTATATCTAAAAAAAAATGTGTGTTAAATATATAAAATTAAGAAGAATTACCAACAAATAAAATAAATAAATAAATAAAATATACTGCTTTTTAGAATAATTATTTTATTATTATTTAATCACTTAACTTTTTTTTTTTTCATTAATATTTCTTGTAATTATAATAAATAAAAGTTTAATTTATGTATATATATATTAGATTAATAAAAATAAAATTATAATTAATATAGTTTAGAAATAGAATATAAACTAAAATAATAAATTATCCATTTTTTTTTTTTTTGGATTTTAGAATTATTATAATAAAATAGGTTTTATTTTATATATATCTTAATAATAAATAAAAAAACTGAATTTAATTCATGATTAAAATTTTATAATTCTTAAATTCTTTATTAAAAATTTTTCAGTCATTTACTTGTATTTACAAACTACATAAATAGTAATAAAAAAAAAAGTAGGTTAAGAATATATAGCAACTACTCATTTTTCAAAATTAAATATCAATATAAAAATGGCAATTTAAACTTTAATAACAATATTAATATTAATAATAATATAAATCAAATCAAGTAAAAAAGCAAAAAAAAATTATTAAAATAGAATAATTAATAATAACAATAATAATAATAATAATAATAATAATAATAACAATAATAATAATGATAATAATAATAATTATAATAATAATAATAATAATAATAATAACAATACTGATACTTTGATTCAATTTTAATATTTATTTATTTATTTATATTATTTATTTATTATTTTTTATTTATTTATTTATTATTTATTTTATTTATTTATTTATTTATTTATTATTTATTTATTTATTTATTTATTTATTTATTTATTTATTTATTTATTTATTTATTTATTTATTTATTTATTATTTATTTATTTATTTATTTATTTGTTTATTAAATTATAGTTCAAAGATTATTTCAATATGTGTTCTTTAAATATTTTTATATTATGTTTCAGTGAAGATGAAAATTTCTAATAAACAAAACAAACAAACAAATAATTATAATTATTATAATTTATATACTATATATATCTAATATATTGTAAATATATTATTTAATTTAAATTATATATATTACTAGTATATTATAATAAATTTTCAATAAAAAATTTTTATATACTTTATAATTATTAAAATTCATAATCAAATCTTTCATTAAGCGCTGAACAATTAAATCATTATAAATATATATAAATATTTATCGATTTTTTATTTTTATTTTTTTTTACTGTTTTTTTTACTATTTTTTTTTTTATGTATATTCTCTTTTCTAATTTTTTTTAACTCTTTTTCTCATTTTTTATAATTATTTAATAAATTATAAATAATAAAATTATAAAAAAAAATATTAAATAATAATAAAAAAATACATAAAAAAAAATCAATATTTTATTTTTATCCTTTTAAAAAATTTTGATACAAAAGTTCAAATAAGATATAAAAATATATAGAGAAAGAATTACTGGCTTTCATTATTTAATATAAATAAAAAATAATATTATACATATATACAGATAAAAAGAGTAAATCAAATAAAAAATTGGTAGTTAGAGAAAAGACAAACAAGCAATCAACAAATAGAATTACTTTATAAATTATTAAAAGTTATATTAAACTTATTACTTAACAAAGTTAGTAGAATAAGTTAGTAGAAAGAAATAATAAAAATAAAAAAAAAACAACTTACCATTCTTATCATATAGTAGTATAAGGTAATATAATAAAACTTTTTGATAATATATTTTTTATTATGGAATAACTTTTTATTATTAAATATAAATTAATATGGATTTTATTAATATTAATTATTGTGGTTCATATTAATATAAAGAAAATAAAATTATTAAATAAAAAGTCTTTCAATATTCAGATATTAATAAATGAATAGTATTATAAATATTATAATTCTAAAATAATAATTCATTATAATATCAAGAAATAATTTATAATAAATAATATATAATATATAATATATATAATATTTATTTTCTGTATGTTTTATCATTAATCATTAATCATTAATCCTTAATTATTATTATTACTTGTTATTATTATTACTTGTTATTATTATTACATGTAATTATTTGTTACTGCTTTTTGTTGTTAATTAATTTATTATTATTAAATTTTTATTTTTATTTTTATTTTTAATATATATTAATATGGATAAAATTTTTTTTTATTTTTCTTATTTTAGTATTTTAATAAATGTTAAATATTAAATTAAGACAATATCATAATATATAACAAGTACATTTTAATGTATTCATCTATATATATATATATTTATTTATATTTATATTTATATTTATTTATATATTTATATTTTACGATTATTATTTATTTATATTTTGTATATTCATTTACTTTTTTTTTTTTTTTTAATTTTGTTTATTGTTTATTTTATTTTACTTTTTTTGAAAATGTTTTTTTTTTTTTTTTTTTTTTTGACATTTTGATTTTGTTGATATTTTTGATATTTTTGATATTTTTATTTCTTTTTTGATATTTTTTTTTTTTTACAATTTTGAATATTTATTATTTTATTAAATAATAATTTGTATTTTTTATATATAATTTAATATAATTTAATATAATATTATAATAATGATTATAATAAACAACAACAACAACAATAATAATAATAATAATATTAATGTCAATCATCTTTTTTTATAATTTAATATATTTTAGGAACTTTCCATTATAGTGTTCAGCAACAATAATTTAAGTAATTTAAGTAGTATTTTATTCAATCCAGCAAATAAACTATTAATAAAATAATTTTTTTTCACCATTGAAATACATAATATATATATATATATAAAAATTAGAATATTTTTGGTAAATTGAATAAATTGGATATATTTTATAATTATAATTATAACATATTTCCATTTATTAATTATAAATAATCTCAACAACTAGAAAAAAAAATTAATACAATATATTAATTGATAATTTATTGTATAATTTACTTAATTATTTTTTTTTTACTTCGGTAATTAAAACATAAAAAACGAATTAAAAGCAAATATATCTAAAAGTTATAAATTAATTGAATAAAAAAGTAAAAAAAAAAAATTAATAAATATATACAGAATATCTAAATACATAGAATAATAGTATATAATTTAAAAAAAAAAAAAAAAAAGAATAATAGTATATAATTCAAAAAAATAGAAATATATAGATAATAATAGTAATAATAGTACTATAATAATAATTTAATATCAATCTTTTTTATTTAATTTTTGAAATTCTAATTTTATATATATAGTTAATTTAAAATGTTAATAAAAATAAAACCAGTTAAATTTCGTATACCTCGTAAAAGATTCACTACGAGGATAACAATTATTATAGTTTTCATATTAATATTTCAAACCATTTTCTTATTAAGAATGGAGTCACCCGAAAAAGTAGATAAAATAAATGTAAATGAAATAAATGAAGCAAAAAATGCAGTTGATCTTTCATATGCAGATATGGACATAGATGATATTGAAAACCCAATAGTAGATAATTCAAATATTAATAATAATAATGTATTACCCGAAGGTGATGGATATGATTTTGATAAAGAAAAAATAAAAGAACAAGTAGATAATAATAGCAATAATAATAATAATAATAGTAATGACAATAGTAATAATAATAATGAAATTTTAGAAGAAATACCAGAAGGAATACCACAAGAACAAAATGTAGATAAAGAAATAACTAATGATAAAACAGTAAATAATGTTATAGAGGATGATATTGGAATAGAAAAAGAAAAAGATAATAATAATAATGATAATAAAGAACAAGAAGAAAAAGAACAAGAACAAGAAGAAAAAGAAAAAGAAAAAGAACAAGAACAAGAACAAGAACAAAAACAAAAACAAAAAGAAGAACAAGAAGAAAAACAAGAAAAACAAGAACATAAACAAATTAAAAATGAAAATATACTAAATAATATTAGTATAGAAGAAGGTAATAATATTTTCCAAAAAAATAATCAAAGTTCAGAAAATAATAATAAACCAAAAGGATGGAAATTAGATCAAAAATGGGAATGGTGTAGAAATATTTCAATTGTATATACTTGGGTTAATGGTTCAGATCCACATCATCAAGAAATAAAATCAAAATATAATGGAGGTATTAAAAAAGTGGATCAAAGAGATCGTTCTATGGATGAACTTCGTTATTCTTTACGTTCATTAGAAAAGAATTTACCATGGCATGAAGGTATGATTTATATCGTATCTCCCGGTCAAGTTCCACATTGGTTGGATACAAACCATCCACGTGTAAAAGTGATAGATCAAGCAACTTTACTTCCACCAGATACCAATCCAACTTTTAATTCATTTTCAATAGAATTTTATTTAGATAAAATTCCAGGTTTAACAGAACGTTTTATTCAATTAAATGATGATTATTTCTTTAAACGTTATATACATCCTTCATTCTTTTTCAATAAAAAAAAATTTCCAAATTTCTATTATGGTCGTACCCACGTTCATAAAGGTTTTAATGAAGCTTATCAAATTGCTGAACTTAAAACTAAAACATCCTGGTTAAAAAAATATTGGGGTTCCATTTTCCATACTAATGGTGTGATTAAAGAAAAATATGGAGATCAAGATCATATTGTTATGTTACAACATGCACCTTATGTATGGTATCGTGATATTTTTGAACCTATGAGACAATTTTATGGTAAATATATTACACAAACTCTTTCCCATAAATTTAGACATCCTTTAGATTTAATTCCAACTTATGCTCATCAACATTATATTATAAATATGGCTTCTAAATCGGATTATTCCATAGAAAAACAACCTTCAGAATTTCCACAATTAGATTTTGGATTTTATCCTCATAAAAATGTAGAAAGATGGATTACTGAATATGGTTATCGTCCACTTTCTAGAAATGCAGTAAAAAATTATATTCGTTTTGGTACAGTATTAGATGATAAAAAGAAAAGTATGAAACTTTTTAATGCTATTAAAAATGGACCTTATCTTATGTTTAATTTAAATGATGATTATACCACTGAAGAACCTGGTCAATGGTTATTAGATTTTATGAATGAAATGTTCCCTAATAAAAGTTTATTTGAAAAAGATTAAATATATATAAATATTAAATATTTAAAAAAAATAAAAAAAAAAATAAAAAAGAAAAAGAAAAAGAAAAAAAATGAAATAAAATAAAATGAAATTAAATTAAAATTAAAAATAAAATAAAATTAATATATAAAAAAAACACTACAAAAAAAAAATTTTTTTTATTATATAATACAATAAAATATAAAAAGAAAAAAAAACTTTTTTTTTATTTTATTTTATTTTATTTTATTTTATTTCATTATATATATCCATATATCCAACTTCATTATTTAATTTATTATATTTATTAAAATATATATAAATATAAATATATTTTAATTATTAAGAATAAAGATTCATTATACAATATAATATATAATATAATATATACAAAATACAAAACTTTAATTTATTATTATAATGATGAAGATACTAATAATAATAAGAAGAAGAAGAAGAAAAGAAAGAAGAAGAATTACTACTTTAATGGGAAAGAGAAAAATAAGAAGATACAAAAGAAGAAAAAAAATAAAAAATAAAATATATATATATATACATAACTACTCAACAACAAAAAAAAAATATATATATATATATATATATATGCATGCATACATATATACATACATACATACATAAATACATACATACATACGTACATACATACATACATACATAACTGATCAACAACAACAACAACAATAAAAAAAAAAAAAAAAAAAAAAAAACAATTGCTGGGATAATATTTAATATTTTTTTTTTACTATAATTATATTTTTGTTTAGATAACAATAATAATAATAATTATTATATAAATACAAAATAAGAAAAAAAAAAGAATTTTTTTTATTATTTAATAATGATTTTTAAATATAATTATTTAATTTATTTAAGTATATATTTTAAGAATTTATAAGTACAAAGCGTTTAAAAATATAAATCATCATCGTTAATTTAATTTTTTCTTTAATTTTTTTTTAAAAAAAAAAAAAAAAAAAAAAACATTTGAACACACTTTTTTTTTTATTAAACTAACCGAATTCTACATTTTAAAAAATATAAAATATAAAATATAAAAAGTTATATATATAATACATAAACTAAATGAAATAAATAATAAATAATAATTAATTAATATTAAAAAAGTTATCTTTTTCTTTTATTTTTATTTTATTTTTTTTATAAAAAATAAAAATAATTTATTTATTTATTTATTTATTTATTTATTTATTTATTTATTTATTTATATACAAACAAAATGAAAAAAATAAAAATTATTATATATAATGGATAATAGGAAATAAAAGATAGTATTAAAATATTAAAAATGTGATAATAGTAATGAGAAGAAAATATTTATTGAATTATAAATATAAAATATATAAAATATAAAGTATTATTATTAAAATAATTACATATAAAAATAAAAATAAATAAGATTATATTATATACATGATAGTATTTTTTAATTATAATTTTTTTTTTTTAAAAAAAAAAAAAAAGGTATTAAATAATTTGTGGTAATAAATATAGAAATTTTAGTTATTTTAGTATTTTTTGTGTTTAATTTAAAAAAATATTAATTTCCCTTTTTTTTTTTTTTTTTTTTTTTTGAAAGTTTTAATAAAGTTTAAATAAATGTTAATCATAAACTATATATATGTGTGTGTATGTGTATGTGTATGTATATTTTTGTATTGTTTTTTTAATTAGTTTTTTTAACATAGAAGACTTAATATAGATAATATAATAAAATTAAAAGAATTATTGTAATAATAATAATAATTGTTGTAGTTATATTAGTTATTTTTCTTTTCTTTTTTTTTTTTTTTAATAAATCTAAATATTTTTATTTTTTTTCTTTTTAAAATTGTAAAAAATGTGTTGTATATTTTTTTCTCTTTTTTGAATATTTTACAGTTGTTTTAAAAAATAAGATTAATATTTTTTAATGGTTATTTTGTTTTTTATTATTATTATTATTTAAGATTGTGTATTAAATGTTTAATCTATGATTTTTCTTTTTCTTTTTCTTTTTTCTTTTTATTATTAACTATATAGTATAAAATTACAATATAATAAATTTATTTTCTAGAAAATATATTTATTTTATTTTTTACTTTTAATCTTTTGTATAATTTTTTTGTATTTAATTTTAAACATTTCATATATATGTATGTATATACTTAATATTTTTTTTAAAAAAAATTGAAAAATTATTTGATATTATTATGTTGTATGAAATGTATATTTAATAAATATTTTTTTTATAATATTTTTTTTATATAATAAATTACAATTAAAATAAATTTATATTTTTTTTTTCTTGAAAAAACATATATTTATTTCATTTAATGATAGAATAGGTGTATAAATTTTATTTGTTTTACTTTGTCGTTTTAAAAATAATAATTTTTTTCTTTTTATATTGATGTTATTATATTAGTAAATAGTGTTTTAAATGTTTAATTTTCTATATTATAAAAATTATTGTTTTTTTTTTTCTACTATTTATTTATTTATTAATTGTCTATATATTTGATATTAAAATTACACAATAAAATAAATTTATATTTTTTTTTCTTGAAAAAGTATATATTTATTTCATTTAATAATAGAATAGGTGTATAAATTCTATTTATTCTACTTGTCGTTTTAAAAAGTAATAATTTTTTCTTTTTATATTGATGTAAATTATATTTATAAATAGTGTTTTAAATGTTTAATAATCTATATTATAAAAAATTACTGTTTTTTGTTTTATTATTATTATTTATTTATTGTCTATTTATATAATATTATAATTACACAATAAAATAAATTTATATTTTTTTTTCTTGAAAAAACATATATTTATTTCATTTAATGATAGAATAGGTGTTGTATAAATTTTATTTATTTTACTTCGTTGTTTTAAAAATAATAATTTTTTTCTTTTTATATTGATGTTATTATATTAGTAAATAGTGTTTTAAATGTTTAATAATCTATATTATAAAAAATTACTGTTTTTTGTTTTATTATTATTATTTATTTATTGTATATTTATATAATATTAAAAATTACACAATAAAATAAATTTATATTTTTTTTTTCTTGAAAAAATATATATTTATTTCATTTAACGATAGAAATAAGTGTATAAATATTATTTATTTTACTTTGTCGTTTTAAAAATAATAATTTTTTTCTTTTTATATTGATATTCTTAGTAAATAGTGTTTTAAACGTTTAATTATCTATATTATAAGAAATTATTGTTTTTTGTTTTATTATTATTATTTATTAATTGTCTATATATATAATATTAAAAATTACACAATAAAATAAATTTATTTTCTTTTCTTTTTCTTTTTATTTTTGTTTTCTTTTTTCTTTTTTATTTTTGTTTTTTGCTTTTTGCTTTTTGCTTTTTCTTTTTTGTTTTTTGTTAGTTTTTTCTTAAAATATTGAAATATATTTATTATATTTTATTTATATATATATTTTTTATTTTTAATAGATCAGTCGTTTTTTCTTTCTTTCTTTCTATATTTTATGGTTTATTATTTATTAGGTTCTTTGTTTGTTTGTTTGATTATTTTAATTAACATTAATTTTTTATTTCGAGATTTTTTATTAATTAATACAAATTATTATTATTTATTTATTTTTTTTTTGTTATTTTATCATTTCTATTTTATATATATATATATATATATATGTATTTTATCATTTCTTTTTTTTTTCTTTCTTTCTTTTTTCTTAATCTTCTTTCATTTATTCTTTCATTTTAACCTCTTCTTATATTTATTTATTTCATTTTATTATTATTATTATTGTTATTATTATTATTACTATTATTTTTTTTTCAAATTTCATCAATCTCATATATATCTTTTTCATTTTTCTTTTTTTTTTTTGTATCATCTTTTCATCTTTTTGTTTTTTTCTTTCAAAATTCTAACCCTTTCAATATTTTTTTTTAGTTATTTTTAGTTGTTTTTAGTTGTTTTTCATAATTATTATTACTCTAAATTTTTTTTTCTTTCTCAACATCTTTTTTTTTATTTCATTTCCTTTTCTTTTTTTATTTTTCTCCCCCTTTTCTTTCATACTTTTAATCTTTCATTCTTTTTTTTTTTTTTTTTTTTTCACTTTGGATATTTTCTTTTTCGTTTTTCATTTTTTTTTTCTTCTTTTCTTTTCTCTTTGTCTTTTTTCAATTTATTTTTGATATATCTTTTATCTTCTTTTTAAAAAGGAAAAAAAAAAAATTAAAATAAAATGTATAATATATGATAAAAAAAAAGAAAAAAACATAGAATTTAAATCAAAAATAGGTATGTAGTCTTTAATTTTTTTTAAAAAAAAAAAAAAAAAAAAATAAAAAAAATAAAGGATAAATATATATACAAACACTTAAAAAAAATAATAAAAATAAATAAATTTATATATAATTTAAAAGAAGGAATAAAATAAAAAAAAATAAGAATAAAAATAAAAATAAAAAATAAAAAATAAAAATCCAATAAATTTATGAAATATTAACCAAAATTTTACAATATATATATATATATATATATAAAAGATAAAAATGGAAATAAAATTGAGTAAAAAAAAATTAATGAGAATATATAAAATGGTGAAGATGATGTATATGTATATATATGTAATGTATATCATAAAATATATAAAAATGAAATATGTCAATGAATTGGATAAACAAAAATTAAAAAAAGTATATTTTTTCTTATGTTTGTTTTTGTTTTTCTTTTTTGATTTTGGTTTTACTTTGTTATTATTATTATTATTATTTTTAAATATTTTATTTTAAATATTTTATTTTTAAATATTTTTCTTTATTATTGTTTTACAATATATTATTATTATTTCATTGTTTTTTTTTATTATTATTTTTTTTTATTTTTTTTTGTTTTATTAATATATCATTATTATTTTATATTTTAATTTATTTTAATTTTTTTTTTTCTTTTCTTTTTTCTTTTTTTCTTTTAATTTTCATTTATTTTATCTTACTTTATATTATATTATATATTTTTTTTATTTTATTTTATTTTATTTTATTTTATTTATTTTATATTTATTTACAATTTAAATAAAAATAATATAAATATAAATAAAAATAAAAATAAAAAAAATTTTTTTAAATATATAATAAAATAAATAAATATAAAAAAAAAAAAAAAAAAAAAAAAAAAAGATAGAAAGAAAGAAGAAAAAAGGAAACAATAATAATAATAATAATATATTCATAAATGTGAAAAAAAAACTATTACTATTATACTATTATAATTGCTATTTAATTTTTTTTTTCTCTTATATTTTGATGTTTATTTGCATATATCGCTTTTTTATTTTTTATTTTACTTTTTTTTTCTTTTTTAATTTTTTTTTATTATTTCTCTTGTTTATAATTCAAAGTTTTTGCTTGTTTATTATTATTTTTTTTTAAAGAATAATATAATTAAACAATTACTTATTTAATTATTTAATTAATTTTTCTTTATATAATTGTGTATTGTATCTGTTTGTTTATGGTATTTAATTATTAATTTTATTTTAATTTTAATTTTATATAGGTTAATAAATGTGTTATTATGTATGTGTAATATGTTTGTATGTGTGAGTGTTTAAATATGTATAAAGCTATATGTATTAATATTATATTTTCTTATGGTTGTTAAAAAAAAACAATTGTATGATTATCTCTATATATCTATCTATCTATATAACTAAACATAGATATAATATATATATAATCCCTATAAATAATGATTAAAAAAAAAAAATAGAAAATTGAAAATAAAAAATAAAAAAAAATAAAGAATAAAAAATAAAAATAAATTATTTTTATTTTATTTTTTTTTTTTCTATTTTTTTATTTTTCTATTTTATTTATTTTCTATTTTATTTTTTTTATTTTTTTTTTTTTTAATTCTTTTTCGAAGAAAAAGTACCTGGACTACCATAAAGAATTGGTGTTAATAAATTAATTCTATTAGGAACTTCTGCAAAAGTACTACTATGATTCGTTTGAGCAATACGATTAGGTTTTTTACCTATTTTAGGTGGTAAAGTAATAGAAAAACTAGTATCTGTGTGAATAGATGATGAAATTGATTTTCTTGGTTGTGGTTTAGGTAAAGGTTGATTTTGATTTTGATTTTGATTTTGATTTTGTGATTTATAATGATGAAATTGTGGAGAAATAGGTGAGAAAACAAGAGAGGAAGGTGTTTCAATTGGATTAGTTGAAAGACTATCATTTGAACCTGCAATAATGGTTTGTTGAGTTGAAGTAGATGGTATATTAAGACCTTTTTCTTCTTCTTGATGACTATGATTTTGATCATTATTAGAAGGAGGTGGTAATCCACTACCACCATTAATATTTCTACTATTATTTTCAATATTTGAATGTATAAGCTTTTGATAAATTTCATTATTAACACTATTTATTGAAGGATATCTTTTCTTTTTATTATCTATATCATCTCCACTATTTTCATGATTGAAAAACATTTTTACTAAATTAGCATTACTATCAATATTGGTATCAATACTTCCATTACTTTCTTGTAAAAAGGCAGAATAATCTTTAATAAAACTTTGACTTAAAATATTATTATTATTCAATGGACTCATAAAACTTTCATTTGGAATACTACCTCCATTATAAAATTGACTAGCATTTGGATCATCTATTGAAAAAGAACCATATTTATCACTATATGTAGCATAAATATTTGGATCAATTACAGTAGAATTATTATGATAATTAGAGAGTCCATCATCATTATCATTATCATCATCATTTCCATGACTAGTATTACCATTTTCATCATATTTTATATTGTTTTTACTATTACTCAATTCCTTTCTTTTACCCTTTCGAGAAGATGAATATGTATATGGTATATATGGATTAAATGAACCATAATAAGCTCTTTTTCCTTTAATATTATTAAAATTAATTGATTTTCTTTTTCTATCACCTCCTGAACTTTTATTTCTATAATAATAATAATAATAAATAATAAATAATAAATAATAAATAATAAATAATGAATAATAAATTAATAAATTAATAATTTTATAAATAAAAAGATATATATAATTTTATTTATTTTTAATACAGGTAAAAAAATTTTTTTAAAACTTACTTTTTCAATAAAAGTCCCAAACGTATAAATTGAATAATATATCTTACACCTAATATACCGTTATCAATAATAGAATCATTAACTTCACAATTATTTTCAGTTATTTCGAATAACCAAACACAGTTAATAATAATTAAAACATCTATAATATTCCAAAAAGAATAAAAGAAATACTATTTTTTTTTTATTTTTGAGAAAAAAAAAACAAATTAGTATTAATTATAATATAAATAATATAATAAAAACTTTTAATATTAATATTTATATATTTTATTTATTATTTATTATTTTATGATTATCTTTAAAATTTATGAGTTAATTACTTTTCTTTGAGCTAAAAGGCAAATGGTAACTTCAATTATAAGAGCTAATATAATTAGAGCTTCAAATATAAGATGATATATATTTCCACTAATATTAATTTTATTGTTATTAGATGAGTAGAATAATCGTATAATTAAAAATATAAATAATAATAACAATAATAATAATAAATTTTGTTAGTTCATAAAATAATAATTAAAATATTATATATATAATATATATAACTTGGATATTTACCATTCTAGTATAAAAGACTATATTGGTTTGAATTTAAATAAATACATAAAAAAAATTATTATTAAATAAATAATAAATAGATTAGTTAAAATAAAATTACTTATAATAAAATAATAATAATAATAATAATAATAATTATTATTATTATTATTATTATTATTATTATTATTATTATTATTATTATTATTATTATTATTATTATTATTATTATTATTATTATTATTATTATTATTATTATAATTATTATTATTTTATCATTTCATTTCATTTTTTTTTTATTTTATTTTATTTTATTTTATTTTAAAATAAATATATGTATATTTATATCATACCAATGCAAAAGAAATGACTGATAATATAATGATAAAGAAATAGTAATATTGAAAATATTTGGAATATAAAATACGAGTAGCAATAAAACTAAATTTTTCCATTGTAGTCATTTGATAAACCGATGAACTTGAAGATAGTGATTCACTATCTGTATGTATTGAATCCGCTAAACCATTTTCAATTTTATCTAATGATATATTTAATAGTAGTTGACATTGTTCTTCATCTTCAGCAGGAACTTTTTCATTATTTACAGGTTGGATTTCATCTTCATTATTATTTATATTATTTATTATTGAATTCTCCATAATGACATTATTATTTATATTATTTATTGTTGAATCCTCCATGATGATGATATTATATTATTAACTTTTATTTTATTTTATTTTATCAAATAGAATTGGGAAAAAAATTATTAATTATTTTATTTATTTATATATTTATGAACTTTTAAAAAAAAAAGTTAAAAACTCTCTATATATATACAATACAAATAATTATTCCAATAAATCTTAAAAAATTAATATTAAAAGATAGTTTATAAAATTATTTCAATAAATTCACAATTATTAATGATTATAATTGTTTAATTTTATAAATAATAATATATTTATATATTTTCAAGAAAACTATCTTTTATTATTTATTTTTTTTTTATTTTTTTTTCGAATTTGTTTGTATTCCTTTAATAAATAAATAAATAAATATTTTCTTTTTACTATTCTTTTTTTTTTTTTTTTGCTGTTTTTATTTTATTGTTTGTATGCTATTATTGTTATTAATATTATTATTATACAATAAAAAAATTATATATATTTTCCAAATGAATTTATTTTATAAAACAATTCTATTTGTTGAGATATATAACCTTTTTAACATGTAATAATATTTTATATATATATATATAAATTTTTTTATTAGTAATAGTAATATAATAATATAAATATTATTATTGTATATAATTGTTGTTAATTATATTTTTTTTATAATTATAAAAAATATTTATATTTTTATGTTTACCTATAAAATATAATTATTTTTAATTATATTTACAGGTATATTATTATTTATTATTATTAAGTGAATAGTTATGATTTTTGCTTTTATTTTTTTTCTCTGCACACTTTTTGTTTCTTTTATTGTTGAATTACTATTTATTTATTTATTATTATTTATCAAAATAATATATATTAATTAATATTAATGTATAAATATAATCGTTATATTTTTAATTGTTTTTTATTGTATTTTATCACTATATGTTTAAATATATCTTTTCTGTTCTGTTTTAAAATGAAATATATAGATATATATATATTTTATTGTAATTATTTTCGTTTTATTTGTTTATATATATAATTAACCTAATATTTTTTTAAAAATAATAATATAATAAATAATGTATATATATGTTATTATGTATTATTTATATAATGAAAAAAAAATAAATAATAATATGTTATATACTATTTATAAAAAATGAAAAATATAAATATATTTATATTTGCATTTATTTATTTATTAAATAAATAATAACAAAAAAAAAAAAAAAGATATATAATATAAACATTACTTACTATTACTCTTGATTCTTGTAAAAATAATCTTTTTTTATATATTAAAAATACTATTTTTTTTCTTTTTCTTCGATATAAATATAAAGATAGTTTAAATAAATGTTGATATTTAAAAAATAGAATTATGTAATAAAAATATCGACTTTATTTTTAATAAAAAAAATTTTTATATATATAAAGTTTTTGATAATGTTTACTACTGGTATATTGTAAAAACGATTATATAAATAAATTATGAAATGAAGAGATAAAAAAAAAATAAATTATAAAAAAGAATAGTTTTGATATATAAAATTGAAGGTATCTATTATATGGATATATTCAAAGAAAATAAATTAAAAGAATTTATTCTTTCTTTTTTTTTATTTATATTTTTCTTTAAATTTAAAACTAATATTCTTACTTTTCTTTTATTTAAAGAAGATAAAAAAAAAAAAAAAGAAAGTAAAAAAAAAAAAAAAGAATTGTTATATACAAATTTTATTAATTCTTTTTTTTTATTTTTTTCCTTTTATTCTATTTTCTTATATATATAAATAATCAAATATATATATTTTTTCAATCTATTGAATTATTATCCTATTCTTATTATTTTTTATAAATTTATTTCATTTTAAGTTTTGATATGATTTAAATTGTTAATTACTATTTATTTATTTATTTGGTTTTTTAATTTAATTTATTTTATTTTAATTTATTTTATTTCAATTTATTTTAATTTATTTTGCTTTTATTTTAATAATTTTTATTTCTTTATGGTTAAAGTTCTTTTATTTGTCTATATAAGTTACTGTTATTATTTAATTGAATTTCTCAAATCGAACTTTTTACTAATTGCTTAACCATAAGAACAAAAATAATTTTAAAAAAATTTTTTTTTTTTTTAATTTTTTAATTTCCAATTATTTATATTCTATTTAAAATATTTATTAATTAAATTTTTAAAATTTTTTTTTTATTTATTTATTTATTTATTTATTTATTTATTTATTAATTATAATTATATTATTGATTTATTTATTAATTTTATTAAATAATATTAATTTAGTTTTATTTATTTATTTATTTATTTATTTATTTGTTAATTTATTTATTTGTTTACTTATTTATTTATTTATTTATTTATTTATTTTATTTCTTCATTTATTTATTTCTTTATTTCTTTATTTATTTATTTATTTATTTATTTATTTATTTATTTATTTATTTATTCATTTATTTATTTATTATACATTATCTTTAATTAAATGAATTAATGATTTTTCATATTTTAAGGAAGATGAATTATATATTATAATTTATAGATAATATATTAGATATATTATATAATATATTATTTATAATAAGTTAATTTTTTTTATTTATTATTATTTATTATTTTTATTTATTATTTAATTATCCATTTATTAATTATTAATTATAATATTATTAATTATTTATTATATTTAAATTATTTAATTATTTAAATAATTTGTATTAATTTATTAAATTATAATATATAATATATATTATATATAATATATTAAATATATTATCTATCGTATTATTTTGAATTATCATTTATTTGTTTTATAATTATTCATTCATTTATTTCATATATATTAAAAATATTATCTATTGTATTATTTTGAATTTTCATTTATTTGTTATATAATTATTCATTCATTTATTTTTGTATCTTATGATATATTATATCAGATGAATTAAAAAAAAATTTTTTTTATTTGATTTTACTTATTTATATTTATTAAATAATATATAATATAATATAATATAATATAATATAATATAATATAATATAATATTATATATATATAAAAAAAGGTTTTCTTTATTTTCTAATATAATAAATTTATTTATGCTTACTTTAAATTATCCCCTTAGTTCATATGCGGTAACTTTTGGTAGGTAGGTTAATTCTGAGGTAAAAAGGTTAAAGTTAAGGTTAAGGTATGAGTAAAGCAAAGCGAATTATAATAATAAATTGTAAAAAAGCGTAAAAAAAAAGAAAAAAGAAAAAAATGAGAAAAATAAGTGCCTTTTTATTATTTTTATAGATTTTATTATTATTATTATTATTATATATTTTTAAATATTTATGCAAAAAAAAAATTATCTAACTATCAACCATTTATCAAAAAATAAAAAAAAAATTATTTGATTTTTATCCATTCAATATAATAATAATTATTAATAATAAATAATAAATAATAATACAAAAATAATAAAATAATAAAATAATAAATGAACAAATGAACAAATGAACAAATAGGAAAAAACAATCCAAAGATCCAAATAATCCAATAAACCATCCAATAAATTTTAAATAATAAATTTAAATATTGAAAATAATAATATATTTTAAATAATAAAATAATAATAAAATAATAATAAAATAAAATAAAACTTGAAAAACTATTGAAGAATGATAACAAAACAGAAAAAAAAATTTTTTTTAATTTAAATTTTGTATTTTGTATTTTTTTGATTTTTGGGTTTTTTGATTTGTGTATTTTGAATTGTTTATGGTTTATGGTTTTGATAGAAAATATTTGGTTAAAGATTACTTAATCAAAGTTACACCAAAAATCAAAAATAAAAAATAAAAAAACTTTTTTATTTTATTATTTATTTATTATTTATTTATTATTTATTATTTATTATTATTTATTTAAAAAAATATTTGGTAAAATAAAAATTTATTTAATTAATATATATTCATTCATTTAATTATTTACATAATAAATATTTTACTATATATTACAATATATTACAATAAATATAGGTATAAAATTTTAAATTTTCAAAACTTTATATTTAATGAATTAAATTTAAAGTTTTATTAATTGATTAATTATAATTTTAATTCCTATAAAAAAAAATATAAAATAACATATATTAGCATTATATTTATAATATATCTAGACAATATAAATAAAAGTAAAAAAAATAAATAAAAAAATGAAAGATAAATAATAATAATAATAATAATAGTAATAATAATAGTAATAATAATAATAATATAAAAGATAATTGTAAAGGGATAATAAAATAAAATAATATTAATAATAATAATATAAAAGAATATAAATAATTATTGAATATATAAATATATAAATATATATATAAATATATAAAAATAATTGTTGAATAGAATTATTGAATATATAAAAATATAAATATAAAGGTAAAAATTATAATGTTAAACGACTTCGCCTAACATTCAAATTATTTAATTAATTATTTGAAGGATCTTTATATTAATTCTTTATTAATTAATTAATTAATATTATATAATTTATATATTGATATATTTATATAATAAATATTTTTTTTTTTGATGATATGTAGAGAAATAAAGCAAAACACTACTAATTATTACATGTATAACAAATAAATATGAAAAATCTTGTAAAATTATAAAATTATAAAATAAAAAAAAAAAAAAACACCTTTAATGACAATATTTATAAAGCATTTAGTAAAACATACATGGAACAGATGTTAAGGAAAAGAAATTGAAGAATAAGAATAAGAATAAGAATAATATAATATAATATAATATAATATAATATAATATAATATTATAATATATAAAAAAAGAAATTTATTCAAAATATAATTAGATCATAAAGTATTAATAATAAAAGAGGATAAGAGTAGTATATACATTTATATTTAATTATTTAATTATTTATTTATTTATTTATTTATTAACATGTTAATATTATTTTAGAAAATATCAAAAAAAGGTAATTTAAGATATAAATGAATGAATGAATGAATGAATGAATGAAAAAATAACTAATAAATAAATTGTTTTTTGTTTTTTTTTTTATCTCTATAAATAGAAAAAAAAAGAAAAGATAGAAGATAAATTTTACAAAATGATTAATAAATCAAAATTTAAACATTATTTAATCATTATTTAATCATTATTTATTATTATAAAAATGATCTTATTTGTTATTTATTATTATTTATTATTTATTATTATTATTTCATTATAAAATTGATCTTATTTACAAAATTTGTTTATAAAAAAAATCATAAATATAAATATAAATATAATAATAAATAATTATTTATTTATTTAAAGTTAATTATTCTAAAAAAGATTAGATAAAGTAAAAAAAAATTTCATTTCACGTGTTTATTAGCAATAACTGGTGTTCACGTGATAAATTTTATCTCAAACAAAATTTTTCCCTTATAAAAAAGTGAAAAAAAATTTATCCTGATTTTTCTCAACGAAATTTCCTTTAATTTTATTTTTTTTTTATTTTATTTTTTTTATTTTTTTATATTATTTTAATTATATTATTTTAATTATATTATATATAATTATTAGCATTATCATTATGATTTAATAAATAAATAAATAAACAATAAAATCATTTTATATTAATATATTATATATAATATATTAATATATTTATTACTATTTCAAATTAAAAATTATTCTGCAATTCTTATTAATTAAAAAAAAAAAATATTTAAAAAAAAAAAAAAAAAATAATAATAAATATGTGTTTCTATATTTAAAACACAATCATAAACCATAATATATTCATATCATAATAATAATAATTTATAAAGAAAAATAAGAATTAGAAAAAAAAATATTAATTAAAATATTATTATTATTATTATTTTTTTTTCAAAACTCAATACACTTTTACTAGTTTATTTACAATGAAATAAAAAAAAAGATATATATTTTATTAAATTTTTTTATTATTATAATATAATATACAATAAACATTATAAAATATAATAATAATAATTATAATAAAAATTAAAAAATATACTATTAAATTATTTAATTATTAATTATACATTTTTCTTTTATTATTAATTTAAAATAATTACAAACTATTATTTTGGTTTTAATTACAAGTATACTAATAAAAAAAAATACTATTTTTTTAATTGTTTTGTTATTATTATTATTATTATTATTATTATTATTATTATTATTATTATTATTATTATTGTTGTTGTTGTTGTTGTTGTTGTTGTTGTTGTTGTTTATTAATTTTTTTGTTTTTTATATAGCAAAGAAAAAAAAAAATATATATATATATATATATATATTTTCAAAATAATACTTATTTTTTATCTTTCCTTTCCTTTTTGTTTACTTTCTTCTTTTTTTTCTTCCTTCAATAATATACACGCACATATATATTTATATATTTTATATTATACATATTTTATTTTATTTTATTTTATTTTATTATAATGTATCTTTAAATTGGATAAATTTTATTTTATTTTATTTTATTTTATTATAATGTATCTTTAAATTGGATAAACTTCTTTTTTTTTCTCTTATAAAAGCTTACTCTTTTGTAATAAGCTTATAAGGTTTTTTAAGAGGATTTAAGTATTATTACTTAACATAACTAAACATTATTTTTTATTTATTTATTTATTTATTTTTATATGGTATATATATCCATGAGAAAATTTAAATTTATATTAATTACGGTATTTTTCATAATCTAAATTAAGAATAATAGTACCAAGTAAATATTGTCTATCACAACTTAATTTATCTTTACATTTACCACCATATAAATATCTTAATAATGAAGTAAAACCAAATTTAGCTTTACTAAAAAAGCAATGTAAATATTTAGGTGGAGTAGCAAAGGTAAATTTATGAACTTTATCATGATATTTTTTGCAAGATGATAATAAATTAAATATATATCTAGCATTATCATCTTTATTATCTACAAAAGTATAATGGTCAATTAAAAAAGTGAAAAAATCATCTTCATCTTTACATTCATTATATTCAATATTAATGAGTTCATTTCCAAATTTTATAGAATCTAAAGAATAACCAAAATTATTATTTAGGTATATATCTTTATTATAGTCATATTCTTCAGCATGGGTGAAAAATTCTTTTTCTGTTATATCAAAAGAATTACTTCCTTTTATAATTATAAAAAATAATATAATTAATATAGCCTTGAACATCTTATTTATTTCTTTATTTATTTTTTTAAACAAAAATTTTTTTTTTGTTAAAAATATAAAAAGAAAAATAAAAAATAAAAAAAAAAAATTTTTTTTTCTTCTTCTTCTAGCGACAATGCCAATTTAATTAATTATTTAATTAATTTAATTATTTATTTATTTTTATATTTTTATAGTATTCACATATGATTGAATTATAATTATTTTTTAATGGAATATATGGAATTTTGTACTTTATTAAACCGAATAAAGGTAAATCAGCCATTGAAATATATAAAATAATATAAAATATAAACACAATCCCTTGATATGATTATAAAATCTTAATGATTGGGTGACTTTTTATGGTATTAAAATTTGGTGAGTGTACAAGTACAATTAAAAAAAATAAAAAAAAAAAAAAAACTCAAATTTATTTAAAAAATTCCCTTTAAGTGCAGTGGTGTTTTTAAAGCCTAGGTTTTTAACAACTAGGATAAAAACTTGGTCAGTTTTTAACAATATAATTAATCATTAAATAAAAAATAATTTTATTTTTCAATAAATCAATATTATGTAAATATTGAAATAAATTAATATCATTGGTTAGTAACAATATCGTGATAACTATATTATTAATAAATTAATAATTATTTTATTTTTATAAATATTTAAAAAAAAATAAAATAAATAATAATAATAGAATAATAATACACTATATCTTCTAACATCGGAAAAAGAATTTTATTGCGTTAATATTGATGGAATTTATTCCAATTTATTCTTTACAGAATTGATTAAATATAACTTATTTGTAGAATATGGTACCAAGGGTTATATAAAAAATTTTTTTTAATAACAAAAAAATAAAATAAAAAAATGTAATTTTTTTATAAAATGTTTCATTTTTTTTTATTTATTTATTATTTATTATTTATTTATTTATTTATTTATTTTTTTAAAATTATAATATATAAAATAAATAAATAAATAAATAAATAAATAAATAAATAAATAAATAAATAAATAAATAAATAAATAAATAAATAAATAATAAATAATAAATAATAGTTACAAAAAAATTAAATATTTTTAAAAAAAACATATAAATTAAAAAAATTTTTTTTTTGTTTATTAACCTATAGAAATATTATAAATATAATTTTACACATTCTTGTATTCATCTCTAACATTTTATGTCCAAGAAATTTTAATTATATGAAATAAGATTTTTTAAACACTCACCTCACTCATTAACTCATATTACCTAATATTTTTATTAACATTTTTATTATTATTATTATTATTGTTATGTTTATATTTTTATTTCTTAGAATAGATATAAATAAACACAAATAACTAACAATAACCATTATAAAAATTATTATGTCTGTAATAGTGGATTTTGTATAGATTTTTTTTTTCATATTCATCAGAAAGTGGATTGGAATTTCTCATTTTTTAAATTGGTAGTTTTAATATCATTTTTTAGAACATCTATCTATCTATATATTTAAATTTACAAGTTGTACTTGGTAAATAGTATAAATATATTGTACGAAAATTCCCATTATCTAAAAATTGAAAAAAAAAAAAAAAAAAAAAAAAAAAGAAGTGTATCAATTAAAAAGGTTATATTTGTTTATTTATATGTAAATAAAATTTGGAATCATTGAAAATTATTTAAGAGAAAGTATAAATAAAATAAAAAAAAAAAAAGAGAAATATTATTAATACTTACATAATACTGTTAAATATTGTAAATTTTCAAATTTTGTTATAGCATTGGATACATCATTCATTATATTCATTAACATTAAAAGTTTTACTAAATATATATATAAATAAATAAATAAATAAATAAATAAATAAATAAATAAATAAATAAATAAATAAATAAATATTTAAATAAATAAATAAATAAACAAATAAATAAATAAATAAATAAACAAATAAATAAATATTTAAATAAATAAATAAAAATATTATAAAAAAATTATGTAATATTTTAATTACTTTAAACCTATAAAATATATAATGATAATTATTAATAATTTAAATAAAGAATTTTCATTAATTAATAAGAATATTTCATTTTTTTTTAATTGGTAAAAAAAAATATTGAAAAATATAATTTTTTTTTAAGTATGTCAAAAAATGTTTTTAACAAAGTTAATTAATATATATAATATATATAGATATATATTAAATGTATTTTAAATATGAAATGAGATATATATAGTATAGATGTTTGTTGGTTTTTTTTAATTATTATTATAGATCTTAATAAATAAGTAATTTCTCTTATTATTATTACTTCCTATTCATGTTACTAATTTATGTATTATTACAAAAAAATATATACATAATTAAATGATATTTTTTAAATCTTTCCTTAATAATAATAATAATAATAATAATAATAATAATAATAACAATAATAATAATAATAATAACAATAATAATAATAATAATAATAATAATAACAATAACAATAATAAAAATAATAAAAATAATAATAATAATAATAATAAAAATAATAAAAATAATAATAATAATAATAATAATAATAATAATAATAATAATAATAATAATAATAATAGTTAACACAAGTTGAAATAAATAATAATAAAAGTTAACACAAGTTGAAAAAAATAATAATAATATAAATTATAATAAAAAAATTAATAAGTTTGATTTTTTTTATTTTATTTTATTTTATTTACTTTTTTTATTTTTATTTTATTTTATTTTATTTTATTTTATTTACTTTTTTTTTTTATTTTTTCTATTGTTTTTTTTTATTGACTTTTTTTTATTTTTGAATTTTTTTTACAAACTATTTTTTTTTTTTTTTTTAATTTTTTTTTTCTTTTTATAATTTTTTTTCTATTTTTCTTTTTTAATCTATTTTATTTTTTTTATATATTAATTAAAATATTTTTTTATTGTTGTAATAATTTTGTTTTTTTTTTTTTTTTTATTTTTTATTTTATTCACCTTTATTTTTTATTTTATAAAATGAATACTATTCAACTGATTATGATAAAACCGTCTATTTCATTTACAACATTTTAAGGTAAGTGTTCATTGATGGATAATAATCAGTTATTACCTTTATTTTTTATCCATATTTTTTTTTTTTTACAATCTTTATAAGTTATAGATAGAATTTAATATTTTATTATAAAATATTAAATCGTTATTATAGAAAAATCTTGAAAAGAAAAAAAAAATTTTTTTAAAATCAACATTAATATTATTATTACTATTATAATAATAATAATAATAATAATAATAATAATAATTATAATTATAATTATAATATAATAATTCTTATTATTTATTATTAAATATTAAGTAAGAATTATTTTTTGGTTATTATTATTATTTTTTTTCCTTTTTATTTACATATTCCATAAGATTTTTGACAACCTGTACCACAATATTCACTTGTTGTACCACAATAACCATATTTACTACAACATTCATTAGTATTTAAACATTTACCGTAAATACCACCACATTTACCACCAATATTACATCTACCATAGGTTCCTTTACATCCATCACCACAATAATCAGAAGTATCACCACAATAACCATATTTACTACAACATCTACCTTTTGGACATACAGCATTTCCATTTTCGGGTCCACAACTATCATTTGTAGAAATTATTTCTGTTTCTGTAGATTTAATCGTAGTTGTAGTAAATTCCTTTGTTATCGTTGATTTCTTTGTTGTAGTTGATTTCTTTGTTGTAGTTGTAGCAGATTCATTTGTTATACTGGTTATATAACTTTGTACCATTTTTTTTAATTCAATATGTGGGTTTATATTACTTGAGTTAGGAGTTGGGCTAGGCATTGGATCCTTAAGTGGATGTCCAAAAGATTCTCTTATTTTATTAATAATAAGATCAAGTTCCTTGTATACGTTATGTTCATCTAGATTGCAATAACACATATCATAAAATTCAAATGATTTTCCTTCAAACATCGCTGGTTCCTTTTTATAATATAGAGTAAAATCTTCATATTCAGTTAAAATATACATATCAGCAAATACACTAACTACACAATCTTGACATGCGTTTACTGAATTCCAATTACACTTTTGATTTGCTCTAAAGCATTTATCAAACTCACTATTGTTACTTGTTATAGTATTTGTTGGAATACAATAATGAGTGATATATAATTTTTTTAATCTACATAATAATGGACAAAACCAATCAGAACTAGAAAATACCATCATTTCTGCGTTAACAAGTTCTATACACGTCGTATCTGCTACATCAGCAGAAATTACACCAGAAAATAAAAAAGTAGAAATTATAAAACAGTAAAGGTAAATAAATTTCATTTTGAATAAAAAATCTTTTTTTTTTTTATTTTTTTTTTGTTTTGTTTTGATAAAAGAGAAAAATTCTCTTCTATTTATACTTTTCCTAATTACATTTATAATAAATTTTGCTTATTTAATTGGAATATATTAAATTATTGTTTAAAATAGTTTTTATTTTATATATATATTTAATATGGTTATTTAATATTATTATATAAAATGTAAAATGATATTAACTCAGTTCGGTTTAATATCTTTTTAGTGGGAGAACTTTTATAGAATTTTATTCAAAATTTATGTTTTACAGATTTTATAACATAGATAATAGTATATATATATATAATATAGAGAGAGTTTTACACTTATATATAATATCATTTAAGTATAAAAAGAGTTTTACACTTAAAAAAAAGTGTATTATCATACTAATATTATTAGAATAAAAAGTATAATAATAAAATTTTATAAAAATACTATAAAATAATATATAATAATATAAAATATTATAAAAAATATAAAAATATAATAAAATAATAAAAAAATATTCAAATAAAATAAAAATAAAATTAAAATAAAAATATATGTATATAAATAAATTATTTATAATGGATAAAACATAAAAACTTTGGTTATAAATCTTATTATACAATTACATTGATTTATGGAATAAAATAAATTTATGACATCACATAAATTTATGAAAATCAACTTTATTTTAAAAAATGGTTAAATTGATAAATTTTTAATATAACTTTAAATATTAATATTAATATTAATATAAAATTTTAAAATTCCTTTGGTGACTAGGAATATTCTTAATATTTTGTTTTATTTTCCATAACCAATAATTAGCATTGAGTATGGTACAGAAATATTAATTTTAAGTTGATACCTATACTTTAATTTTACTGATTTTATAAAAATATTAAGTACTAGAATATTAATAAAAATAAATTTTTAAAATTTTAAAAAAATTTTTTATTATAATAAAATAAATTAAATAAAAAGTTATATAATAAAATGTAACAATATCAAGACAACTATAAAAAATAAAATAAAATAAAATAAAATAAAATAAAATAAAATAAAATAAAATAAAATAAAATAAAATAAAATAAAATAAAATAAAATAAAATAAAATAAAATAAAATAAAATAAAATAAAATAAAATAAAATAAAATAAAATAAAATAAAATAAAATAAAATAAAATAAAATAAAATAAAATAAAATAAAATAAAATAAAATAAAATAAAATAAAATAAAATAAAATAAAATAAAATAAAATAAAATAAAATAAAATAAAATAAAATAAAATAAAATAAAATGTAACAATATATAAACAACTATAAAAAAAAATAAAATGTAACAATATAAAGACAACTATTAAAAAATAAAGAATAAAAAATATTATGATTATTATTATTTAATATTTTAATAAACCACATTACAATACATTTCGGAAATGTATTGTAATGCAGTATGCCAAGTGAGTCATTTTTACTCATTGTATAAGATAGAACATATGAAATTCTAAATATTGTTATAGATTAACAAGTGATATAACACGTGACGTGACTATATAATCTTGTAACTTTTTTATACCTTGTTTTGCCTTTTTGATACTTTTTTTGATACCTTTTTTTTTTTTGACGTAACATTTAGTTACTGCAGAATAGAATTGAAAATAAAGTGGAGGGGGTGTTGATTTTTTCTTTTTCTTCAATATCTTCATTTTTCTTAACCTCTATATCTCTATTTTTTCTTTTTCTTCTTCTTCTTTTTTTTTTTTTTTCATCTTTTTATTCACACTCATTTCCATTTGTTCTACCAGCTGTAAGTAGGAGAGGCTTTGAGCTATAATCTAGCCCTTCCCTGTAAATCTGCCATTTCGACAGAAATCTATGTTTATATTTTATATCTTAGTCACATTGTAATCTATTTCTGTGGGTTATTTTAAATATAAATAAATAAATAAATAAATAAATAAATAAATAAATAAATAAATAAATAAATAAATAAATAAATAAATAAATAAATAAATAAATGTTTATTTTTTTAAATTAAGATAAAATGAAAAGGAAAATTAAAAAATTATATAAAAAATTAACAGAAAATTTATTTATTTATTTATTTATTTATTTTATAAATAAAAATATTATACGTAAAAAATTAATTATTTAATATTACAATTATATTTAATTTATCTTTATTCATATTATAATATTTTATTATTATCGAATATATATTATTATTTATTTAGTTTATTTTTTTTTTAAATTATAAATATACTCTATATAAAATATTTCTAAATTATATTGTACCCTTTTTCAAAAAAAAAAAAAAATTTTTTCAGTGATAACAATAACTTTATATAACTCATAAATAATATACAGAATTCCAAAAAAGAATAAATATATAGATATATATTCATATATTCATATATTTATATATAAATAATAATAATTATTATTTTTATTATTATTTTAATAGTTATAATTTTTTTTATCTTTTGTTAAATATAGTTATAACATTATATAATTTTCAAGTTGTAACAATTTTTAATTATATAAATTATTTAATAATAAAAATTTTTAATAATGATTCTGTAATTATGATTTTAATTTAAATTAACCAATGAAAAAATTCAATTACTCAAGGTTGTACAAATACACAAATACTTAAATAATTTTAATTATTTTTCTTTTACTTTTAAATTTTGAAAATTATTTATTAAAAAATAATTTTTTTTTTAATTTTAATAATCTACACATGTAACTTATTCTATTTTACTAATTTATTTTCTTTTATATTATATTTATATTTTCATATTTTTTTTATTTTATTATCTATCTATTTATTTATTATTAATTTTTTTTAAATTGCTATTATTCTACTAATTAATACTTTATTATATGTAGTTTAACCTAAAGTTATTTAATAATAATAATAAAAATAATAATAATAATAAAATTTTATTTATATTATTTAATATAATTTATATAATCAATGTTATATATTTGTATATTTTATTTTTATTTTAATGCTTCTTAATAGATATTAAAAAAATTTAAAATATAAAAAAAAACTTATTTCTAAAATTATAAGTAGCTTGACTAGAATATGATTTAAATAATAGCCATTTTATTAATAAATACAGTCATTTGTAAATATATTTAATTTAAATAATAACGGAAGTAGGCTTTTCATCAATATTGTATTCTTTTTTTTTTTTTTTTTTTTTTTTTTTTTTTTTTTTTAATTTGTATTACCTTCTTCACTATTATTATGTATAAATAATTTATCTTATTATTATTCCCTATTAATGTTACTAATTTTTTTATTATTACAAAAATATATATATATATATATACATAATTAAATAATATTTTCAAATCATTTCTTAATAATAACAAAAAAAATAAAAATAAAATAATATACTTTTAATTAAAACAAAATTTACACAAGTTAATAAAATGAATAAAAATAAAAAAAAAATCAATTTATTAATTTTTTATTATTATTTATATTTTTTTTTCTTTTTTCTTATTTTTTTTCTTATTTACATTTTTTTTTTTTATTTTTTTTACTAATTAATTTTTTATTTACATTTTTTTTTTAATTTTTTTTTACTAATTATTTTTTCATTGAATTTCTTTTTTTTAATTTATTTTTTTTACTAATTATTTTTTCATTGACTTTTCTTTATTAATTTTTTTTACTGACTATTTTTTTCATTGACTTCTAGTCTTCTTTCTTTTTTGCAGTGCAAAAACATTCATAACTAGGAAATGGTCTTCCTTCAAGCACCATTGGTATATTTTTATAAAATAGGCCAAAATTTGGATTTTCACTTACAACATACATATCAGCAAATACATTTTCTACGCACTCTTTACAGAAGTTAGTTGATTCCCACATACATTTTTGATTTGCTTTATAACATGTATTACTCTCACCGTTAATTTTTTTAGTACCTATTGTAGAACAATATTCAGTGATAAATAGACGTTTTAAATTACATAATATGTCACAAGGCACTCTGTCTTCGTATTTGTAAAATAAACTCATATCTGCGTTAACACTTTCTACACAATTCCTATCAACATTATCAACAGAGATTACACCAGAAAATAAAAAAGTAGAAATCATAAAACAGTAAAGGTAAATAAATTTCATTTTGAATAAAAAAATTTTTTGTTTTTTTGTTTTGTTTTGTTTTGAAAAAAGAGAAAAATTCTCTTCTATTTATACTTTTCCTAATTTACATTTATAATAAATTTTGCTTATTTAATTGCAATATATTAAATTATTGTTTAAAATAATTTTTATTTTATATATATATTTAATATGATTATTTAATATTATTATGTAAAATGATATAACTCAGTTCGGTTTAATATCTTTTTAGTGGGAGAACTTTAATAGAATTTTATTTAAAATTAATGTTTATATAATCTATGTATAAAACACTATATAAGGTGTATTATTATTATATCTATATAAGGTGTATTATTATTATATAATATTATTAGTATAACAAGTGTTTTACAACTTATATAAGATATTTTATTATATAATATTATTAGTATAATAATAAAATATAAAATATTATAAAATAATAAAATATTCAAATAAAATAAAGATATATATTAAAAATAAATTATTTACAATGAATATTACATAAAATTTTAAATTTTATATATTTACATTTGATTTATGGAATAAAATTAAGTCAAATTTATAAAATTTTAATTTAACTTTATTAAAAAAAAAAAAAAAATTTAAAATTCTCTTGTGGTAAAAATATTCTTAAAATTATATTTTATTTTCCACAACCAATAATTAATATATACAGAAATATAATTAATTAATATCTATACTTTATTTTTAATGATTGTATAAATATAAAAACTTAAGTACTAATAAAAAACATTATTAATGATGTATTTATTTATTTTATTTAATTATTTATATTTAGAAAGAATTAGCAAAAAAGAGAGAGTAATTCAAGTAATAAATCGTATTTCAAAATTGTGGCAAGGAATAGCAAAAAGAGTCATAGTAAAAGTCTCAATACCTATATAATCTATATAATAAATATTATAATAATTTTATTTATTATTTTTTATAATTAGTCATAATTATAAATTGCAATGAATATTTTTTAGAATGTTCTATTGTTTATAAAGTATTTTATGAGACAAACTTTTTTTATTTTTTTTTTTAAAAAATGTATTATATTCTACTACTAAATGTTAAAATAACAACTAGGATATTAATAAAATAAATTAAATAAAAAATAAAATAAAATGTAACAATATAAAAACAACTATAAAAAATAAAATAAAATGTAACAATATAAAAACAACTATAAAAAATAAACATTATTTATTATAATAAAATAAATATTATTTATTAATTTATTTATTTATTTATTTATTTTATATTTTAGTAAACCACATTACAATACATTTCAGAAATATATTGTAATGTAATACGCTGAGTCATTTTTACTCATTATATAAGATAAAATGTATGTTACAGATATGAATTTTTATCATCATTGAGTATATTAACAAGTAATTTAATATGTGACATGACTTTATAATTTAGTAAATGTAGTAAATGTAACTGTTTGTCTTTTTGATGCCTTTTTGTCGTAACATTTAGATTAGTTACTATAGAATAGAATTGAAAAGGGAATTAATCTTTTTTTTTATTCCCCTATTTTTCTATTTTTTTTTTCCATCTCTTCTTCATTCTCATTTTCATTTGTTCTATCGGCTATAAATAGGAGGGGTATTGAGTCTACCTAGCTCCTTGTAAATCCTTCATTTCGATAAAAATCTATGTTTATGTCGAAGTCACATGGTAGTATATTTCTGTGACTTATTAAAATATAAATATGAATAAATAAATAAATAAATGATTATTTTTTATTTTATTATTATTATTATTATTATTAATTTACGATTCTTGTTGTTATTTCAACGTTTAGTAATAAAATATTGAATTATATATATATATTTTTTATTTAAATTAAGATAAAATGAGGAGGAAAATTAATTAAAAAAATTGAAAAGTCATATAAAAATAAAATAAAAAATACTTAACAGAAAATTTATTTATTTATTTATTTATTTATTTTATAAATAAAAATATTATACATAAAAAAAAATTAATAATTTAATATTACAACTATATTAAGTTAGTTTATCTTTATTCATATTATAATATTTTATATTATAATTTATTATTGTCGAATATATTATAATTTATTTTATTAATAATAAAAAAAACTTATTAATAAAATAGTTATTATTTAAATTATATTTTAGTATTTTCTAGTCAAGCTACTTATTATAAATTTAGAAATAGTAAGTACTATCATTTGTAAATATTTTTAATTTAAATAATAACGAAAGTAGACTTTTCATCAATATTTTATTTTATTTTTTATTTTTTTTTTTAATTTGATTACCTTCTTCACTATTATTATATATAAATAATTTATCTTATTATTATTACTCCCTATTAATGTTGCTATTTTTTTTATTATATATAATTAAATAATATTTTCAAATCATTCCTTAATAATAACAAAAAAAAAAATAAAATAATAAACTTTTAATAAAAATAATAAACTTTTAATAAAAACAAAATTTACACAATAAAATGAATAAAAATAAAAAAGAAATCAATTTATTTATTTTTTATTATAATATTTATTTTTATTTTTTATTTTTTCCTATTTTTTTTTTTATTTACTTTTTTATTTTTATTTTTTTTACTGACAATTTTTTTATATACTTTTTTTTATTAATTTTTTTTACTAACTATTTTTTCATTGAATTCTTTTTTTAATTTTTTTTACTTTTTTACTAAGTATTTTTTCAATAACTTTTCTTTATTAATTTTTTTTACTAAGTATTATTAACTTTTCTTTATTAATTTTTTTACTGACTATTCTTTTTCATTTACTTCTAGTCTTCTTGACTTCTTGCAGTGCAAAAACATTCATATCTAGGAAATGATCTTCCTTGAGACACCGCTTCTATATTGTTATAAAGTAGGCCAAAATCTGAACTTCGAGCTGTGTCACGTATTTCCTTATATACATTTATTATACACTCTTCACAGAAGTTAGTTGATCCCCACTTACATTTTTGATTTGCTTTATAACATGTATCACGCTCACCGTTTCTATTATTAAGATTTGTTGTAGCACAATATTTAGTGATAAATGTTCGTTTTAAATTACAATATAAACTACAATATTTTCTGTCTTCGTTATAGTAATATAATCTCATTTTTGCGTTAACTCTTTCTACACACCTCCTATCAACATTATCAACAACAGAGATTACTCCAGAAAATAAAAAAGTAGAAATTATAAAACAATAAAGGTAAATAAATTTCATTTTGAATAATTTTTTTTTTGTTCTGCTTAAAAGAGAAAAATTCTTTTCTATTTATACTTTTTTTAATTACATTTATAATAAATTTTACTTATTAAATTGCAATATATTAATGTTTAAAATATATATAACAATATATATATGTATATAATATTTTACACTTATATAAATGTAAAACACTTTTTATACCAATAATATTTTATAATAAAATATCTTATATAAGGAATTTTATTTTACAACATTATTAGTATAAAAAGTTTAATAATAAAATATCTTATATAAGATAAAAATATTATAAATAATATAAAATATAATAAAATAATAGAATATTCAAATAAAATAAAAATATTTATTAAAAAATAAATTTTTTAAATGGATAAAACATAAAACTTATGTTATATTAAAAATTTATTGATTTGACTTATAATATTCCATAAATCAAATAAATCAAATGTAAATCTATAAAATTTATAACTTTAAATATTAATATTAATATTAATATAAAATATAAAATTCCCTGTTGTAATTAAGAATATTCTTAAAATTTTATTTTCCATAACCAATAATTATTAATTAAGTTGATACCTATACTTTATTTTTACTGACTATATAAATAAAAAGTACTAATAAAAAACATTATTAATGATGTATTTATTTATTTTATTTTATTTTATTATTTATATTTAATATAAAATATATTTAATATCTACATAATCTATATAATAAGTATCATAATAATTTTATTTATAATTTTTTATAATTAATTATAATTATAAATTGTAATGAATATTTTATAGAATATTCTATTGTTTATAAAGTATTTTATGAGACAAACTTTTTTTTTTTTTTTTTTAAAAAATGTATGAAATTCTATATTTTACTACTAAATGTTAAAATAACAACTAGGATATTAATAAAATAAATTTTAAAATTTAAAATATTTATTATAATAAAATAAATTAAATAAAAAATAAAATAAAAGAAAAGAAAATGTAACAATATAAAAATAAAAATAATTATATAAAATAAGTAAAATAAAATAAAATAAAATGTAACAGTATAAAAACATCTATAAAAAATAAAAAATAAACATTACTTATTTATTTTTTTATATTTTGATAAACCACATTACAATACATTTCCCAAATGTATTGTAATGAAATATGCATTATGAGTCATTATATAAGATAAAACATATGTTACAGATATAAGTTTCTAATTATTGTGTACATTAGCAAATAATTTAACACATGATGTTTCTATATAATTTAGTAAGTGTGACTTGTTAAGCCTTGTTTGTCTTTTTTGAAGCCTTTTTGCCGTAATATTTAGATGAGTTACTATATAGAATTGCAATGAAAATGGAATTGATTTTTTCTTCTTTCTCTATTTTTTTTTTTCTTATTTTTTTTAACCTTTTCTTTTCCTCTATTTTTCTATTTTTCTTATTTTATTTTAACCTTTTCTTTTCCCTCTATTTTTATTGTTTTACTGGCTGTATGTAGGAGGGGCTTTGAGTCTACCCAGCCCCCCTGTAGATCCGCTATTTCTCAATTATACTTTTCCAAAAAAAACGAAAAAAAAAAAAAAAACTCTATTACATAAATAATATACAGTATTTCAAAAAAGAATAAATATATATTTATATATTTATATATATTTATATAAATATATATATATATATAAATAATAAAATTTAAAAAAATAAAAATAATTACTTCATACATCAGTTTCAATAATTCATATACGTATTAATATATATTTATATAAATAAATTGTTATGTATGTATATTTATTATTTTATTTAACGTTCATTTCAAGTATTGTTAGAATACCTTTATTGTTACTTCACTACGTTTACGTAAATTAAACGTACTCATAAATTTTACATTCATTTATTAAGTAATATATTTTTATTTATCCAAGTTATTGTATTACATACAGTTTTATCTGTTTATCTGTATTGTAATACTTTTAATACTTTATAAACTTTAAACTATAAACTTTTAACTTATATTAATATAATAAAAACAATAATATATATATATTATATTAATATATTATGTTATTTATATATAGAGAATAATAGAATATTCTATATATATAAACTATCTATGTATATATGTAATATATACATATAAATATACAGTTTTAGTTATATTATATAATATATATATTTTTTATATAATATATATATGTTATAAACATATATTTTATTATTATTTTAATAGTTATAATTTTTTTTATCTTTTGTTATATATAATTATAAAATTATAATAATTGTCAAGTTGTAACAATTTTTAATTATATAATTAAAAATTATTTAATAAAAAAAAATTTTAATAATGATTTTAATTTAAAGTAACCAATGAAAAAATTCAATTACTGAAGGTTGTACAAATATACAAATATTTAAAATAATAATAAAAATTGAAAATTATTAAAAAAATATAGTTATAATTATTTAATATAATAAAAAAAATTTTTTTTATTTTAATTTTCTTTATTTAGTAATGGTTATTTCTTCCAGTGTTCATAATATTAATGTAAAAAGAATTGCCTCATTCGATACAAATGCATTTATGGAAGGAGTAAGTTGAAGAATGGTCTTGAGGAACAACTTAAAAATAAAAAAAAATAATGAATTTGTAACAAAAATAAATTACAAGTAAATTAAAAACAAATATTTTTCATTTATCAAACTGAAAAATTGTCGTGACGAGAAATTATTAAAATGTTTATCAGAAATATTTACAAATATTAATTTAATGAAATGTGAAAGTTATATTTGAGTTTCATTAACAATGCCATATCGTATATCAAAAAAAAATATATGAAAAACATTTTTTTTTTGCCTAATAAATTATATATTGAATGTGATGATAAATTTTCTGAAGAATTTATTATTGACGTTTTTGATGATGATTTAATTAAGTGTTTAATTAAACATAATAATTTAAGGGAGTAATTATTTAAAACAATTGAAACGACATAGTTTTTATAATAAATAAAAATTTTAATTATAAATTAACCGATAATCCTAAATATGAAAAAGATTTCCATGTAACAATTCTACCCATTTTTGAAATAAACTTTATTATTGTTTAGTTGATGAATATATTAAATTAAAAGAACCTGAAAAATATAGTAATTTAAATATATATATATATATACAAAGGAATATATAATTAAATATTATTATTTCTTGTTTTATTTATTAATAAGATTTTAATAAAAAGAAAAAAAAAAGGCATCATTTTGCCTATATAAAATATCAACAATTTTAATAACAATTAAAGGATAATAAAAAATATAAATAAAAATTTGATATAAAAAAAAATTATTCTTATACATAAAAAAAAAAAGAGTATTATTATTATTTAATAATAAAAATTTTTATTTATTCTTTTTAAAATAATATAAATATATTTATATAATTTTTATTCATACATTTACAAATGAATATTTTTTATTTTATTTTATTTTATTTTATTTTATTTTTTTTTATTTTATTTTATTTTATTTTATTTTATTTTATTTTATTTTATTTTATTTTATTTTATTTTATTTTATTTTATTTTATTTTATTTTATTTTATTTTATTTTATTTTATTTTATTTTATTTTATTTTATTTTATTTTATTTTATTTTATTTTATTTTATTTTATTTTATTTTATTTTATTTTATTTTATTTTATTTTATTTTATTTTTATATAGTTTATTACATGTTTTATTTCATTATTTATTTTATTCTATTTTACTAATTTATTTTATTTTATATTATATTTATTTTTATATTTTTTATTTATCTATTTATTTATTTACTTATTATTATTATTATTATTATTATTATTATTATTATTATTATTATTATTATTATTATTTTTAGTTATTGTTGTTCTATTAATTAATACTTTATTATATGTAGTTTAACCTAAAAATTATTTAATATAATAATAATAATAATAATAGTAATAGTAATAATAGTAATAATAAAACAATTTTATTTATATTATTTGATAGGATTATATAAATCAATATAGATTATTGTATATTTTATTTTTGTTTTAACACTTCTTAATAGATATTAAAAAATTTTAAAATATATAAAATTTATTAATAAATAGTTAAATTATTTAAATTAAATTCTAGACAATCTACATATTATAATTATAGATATACTTTTTAGTATAGTCATTTTAAAAATATTTTTAATTTAAATAATAACAGAAGTAGACTTTTCATTAATATTATATATATATATATATATTTTTTTTTTTTAATTTATATTTTCTTTTTCACTATTATCTTATATGTAATCTACTTTCAGATGGTGTGTAGATGAATTAAAACTACATACTATTAGATACCTGCTTTTGATTGGAATTTGGCATTGATGAATCCTTAATTATAATTTAATCTTAATTCAGTTATTTGTGTTCTTTGTACCGTTATTCTATTTGTATTTCTTTCTGTTGGTCTATACCTATAATTATTGTTTATATTTTCTTGATATGAACAGTCATATTTTTTAAATAAACATATAGTACCAATAATTACAATAACAACTATTATAAAAATTAATATATATTTAATAGTGGATTCATTAAAAGATTCTTTAGATTTGGAATGATTTTCATATTCATCAGAATTTGGATTGGGATTTTCATTTTCTATATTTGTACTTTTAATCTCAGCTTCAGTACATTCATCCATATCTTCAGATTTACAAGTTGCATCTGGTAAATAGCATAAATCTGTTATATCAAAATTACAATTATTTAAATTTGGATATAAAGGAACATATCCATGTAAATCTAAATTTCCTTCTAAATCCCTATTAATAATATATATATTATTATATTAAAATTAAATTATTATTTTATTATTTAAATAAATTAATTATATATAATTTATAATAATAATTAAAAAAAAAAAAAAAATAAATAAATAAATAAATAAATAAATAAATAAATAAAAAATAAATGACAGTATAATCATCATATTATGAATAATAATTTATATTTATATGTATATAACTATTCTTAAGAGGTTTAATAAAAAAAAATTTATATATTCATTTATTTAGTTATTATTTATATATTTATTTATTTATTTAGTTATTTATTTATTTAGTTATTTATTTATTTATTTATTTAAATTTTTAATATAATTTATTAGTATATAAAGGTTGATGTTGTGTTACCTTGAATTTTTTTTTTTTTTAATTATATACATTTATTTTTCAAATAGTCAATTACTCTTCTATTTAATTTATATTTTTTTCTTCATTTTATATTTATATAACTCTTATTGATTATTTTTAGGATTACGTTATTCAACTTTATCAATTTAATAATAAATAATGAATATTAAATATTAAATATTAAATAATACATAATAAATAATAAATAAATAATAATTTATCTTTTATTATCAAAATATTAATTTAATTAAAGATATATTAGTAGTAACATTAATATTAATTGTAATAATAAAGATATTAGTATAAAATGTTTACTTTTTATATTATTTATTATTAATTTATTCTATCTTTGAGATTTATTTTTTTTTAAATTATAAATATACTCTAATTTAACAACTTTAACAGTAATTAAAATTATTTCTCAATTATATTGTACTTTTCCAAAAAGAAAAAAGAACAAAAATCTCTTTTTCAATAATAACAATAACTTTATATATCTCAAAAATGTTAATACAGTATTCCAAAAAAGAAAAATATATAGATATATATTTATATATTTATATATTTATATATAAATACTAATAAATATTTTTATTATTATTTTAATAATTAATAATTTTTTTTATCTTTCGTTATATAAAATTATAAAAAATATATATAATTTTCAAGTTTTTTAACTATTTATTAAATTAAAGGGAAAAAAAATATTCTTAATTAAATATTAAAAAGTTTAAATAACTATGATTAAATTAAACCAATAAAAAAAAAAAAAAAAATTTGATAATTCGATTATTCAAGGTCGTACAAATATACTTAAAATAATTTTTAATTATTTTTATTTTTTATAATAATTTTAAATTTTATTAAATAGTAAAATTAAAATTGAAATTAAAATATTTTTATTTTTGCATAAAATATTTTAATATTTTAATTTTAATTTCAACTATCATTATTTTAATATAATAAAAAAAAAAAAAATGATGATAAAAAATTTTTATTATTTTAATTTTCTTTATTTAGTAATGGTTATTTCTTCCAGTGTTCATAATATTAATGTAAAAAGAATTATTTCATACGATGAAAATGTATTTATGGAAAGAAGTAAGTTGAAGAATGGTCTTGAGGAACAATTTAAAAATACAAAATATAATGAATGTGTAACAAAAATAAATTACAAGTAAATTATAAATAAATTTACTCCAGTTATAAAACTGAAAAATGTCAAAAATTTTATAATAATCATAATTCATTGGATTATTTCCTAGTTCGTAAAGATGATCCTAAAATTAAAGAAATAGTATCAACCAGTTTTTATGGAAACTTTAAAAATTATCGTATGAAATAAAAATGTCAAATATATGAAAATGGTGATTTATATCCAATCGCTTTATCTACAATTTTAAAAAAAAAATTTTTTAATTATAAAGTTCTTTGATGATACTTGTAAATCAAAAATTTGTACTGATTTGGCGATTATAGTATATAAAAAATATTAACATGGATAAATTTTCAGCTTTTGAAAAAAAAAAAAAAATTTATCATCCACTAATGGAATTTTTTAGCTACGATGAAATAAACTCATTAATGAAACTAATTACAATATTAGAATTTGTAAGAATATAAATCTGAACATGTTACATGTTACAAGTAATATATTTAATATTATAGTGATATAGCAACATGTTTCGAATATGATATTGAAAATTTTATATAAACTAAACTTTGTTGTTAATTGTTTAAATAAAAATGATGAGATAAATAAAATATTAAATAATTTAAATTACATATTTAATTCAAAAATTGATACGGATAACGTTATCGAGTATTTTTTAATAAAGATTAACTTATGTAATTTTTTCTTTAATTCATAATAAAGGTAATACCTTTTTAATAAAATAAAATTATTATTAAAAAATTTTGCATGGGTAAAGTTTTTTAATAATAAAATTGAACATTATATTTTTAATTATGGAAGAGGTGATGAAGAAATCTACGATGAAGAATATTTAATTTATTTTGTTAAAAAGTACACCAAATGAAGCATTTAATAGGTTATATTTGTCTTTCATAGGTTAAATTAATTTCTATCATTATTTAAAGTATATATATATATATTAATTTTTAGTTAACAGTTCTTTGAATTCTGTATATAATTTCAATGATATAATATTAAATATTATAATTATAATATTTAATAACAAATTATTATATATCATATCTCATTATATAAAAGTGATTTTTATAATTCCATATATCAAAACGCTAGATGTAAAATATATATATATGTACACAAAGGAATATATCTTTAAATTTATTATTATTTCTTGTTTTATTTGTTATAAATAATAATAAAATATAGTTATTATGATTATAATTTTATAATTTTTATTTATAAAAGATTATCCATAAAATAATTATGGGACAATTTTTTTATGTTCTGGTGGTGATTAAGAAGTAATTATATATGTGTATGTATTTTATATATTGAAAATGAATATATAAGAAATATATTTATTTCAACAATTATTTTTTAATTTTCATATCACATAATTATTGTTAATAAAAAAAGTCATTATATTATTATATATTATTATTTATTATTCATTAATTATTATTTATTAATTATTATAGAATTATTTATTATAGAATTATTTATATTGTAAATGTTATAGAAAATTTATGGACAATCGTTAATATTATGAATAATAAAAACTAGAATAATTATATTAATTTAATTAAAAAATTAATCAATAAATACTAAATACTAAATACTAAATAATAATAATAATAATAATAATAAAAATAATAGTTAATAATAATAATAATAATTGTTAATAATAATAATAGATAATAATAATAATAATAATAATAATAATATTGAATAATATTGAATAATAATAATAATAATATTGAATAATATTGAATAATAATAATAATATTGAATAATAATAATAATATTGAATAATATTGAATAATAATAATAATATTGAATAATAATAATAATATTGAATAATAATAATAATAATAATAATAATAATAATAATAAATAATAAAAAATAATAGTTAATAATTATAATAATAATAATAATAATAATAATAATTAATAATAATAATTATAATAATAATTATAATAATAATAATAATTATAATAATAATAATAATTATAATAGTTAATAATAATAATAATAATAGTTAATAATAATAATAGTTAATAATAATAATAATTATAATAGTTAATAATAATAATAGTTAATAATTATAATAATAATAATAATGAATAATTTTTTAAAAATTAGATTAAACCATTTTAGAAAAAATAATGATAGAAAAAAAGAACAATATAAATAAATATAAGTTAAAGTTAATAAATAAATAAATTATTTCTGAAGATCAAAAAACAAATATTTTAATGATTAATACTATATGTAAAAAACTAGAGTTTTAATAATCAAATTAGGTAATAATCATGATTTTATATATATAAAACAATAATAATAAATAATAATAATAATAAATAATAAATAATAATAGATAATAGATAATAATAGTAATAATAATAAGGAATAATGGTTTAATAGATAATAAAGTTATTAATTATAAAATTAATAGTAAAGAAACTATTTAATAATATTTAATAGTTGTTAATAATTAAATGATTAGTCAATAATTAAAATCTTTTTTTTTTTTTTTTTTTAAAATAAATGAAATTTTTTTTTAAATAATATACAGAATTTTCTTAAAAAAGTCATATTAAAAAAAAAAAAAAAAAACCTTTTTACATATAAATATAAATAATAAGATAATAATAATTATATTATTATTATTATTATTATTTTATATAAGTTGTTAATAATTAATTAATTAATTAATTAATTAATCTCTCTCAAAAATAATATTAAAATTTTTAATTCTTTGATTTTCTTTTCTTTATTTTCTTTTCTTTTTCTTTTTCTTTTTTTTTTTTTAATTAATCTACCAAAAAAAATAATAAATTAAAAAATGATAATAATAAAGGCAGTAATCACAATAATAATAAAAATAATAATAAAAATAATATTAATAAAAATAATAATTAATAATGGGTATAAATAATAATGCAGGGTATAAAATAATAATGAATATATATTAATAATTAATAATTAATAATGAGTATATTAATAATAATGGGTATAAATAATATAGAATAATAATAATACAAAGAATATTATAATGATAATGATAATAATACAAAAGAATAATACAAAAGAATAATACAAAAGAATAGTAATAATAATTAATAAATAATAATTAATAAATAATATTCTTTATTATTAAAAAAAATTTTAATTTATATTAAAAAAGATAATATAAATAAACTAATTAAAAACTTTATTATTATTTATTATTAATTATTATTATTTATAATTAAAAGAAAATGAGAAAAATAATAAATTAAAAAACACTAATAATTAGAAAATAATAATTAGAAAATAAAAAATAATAATAATCATAATAATAATAATAATAATAATAATAATAATAATAATAATAATCATATTAATTATTTATTTATTATTTATTATTAAAAGAAGATTATTTATATGAAAGTTTTATTTTTATTTATTTTATTTTATTTATTTTTTTTTTAGTTTTAATGTTTAATAATAATAATAATAATAACTAATTTTCTTTTAATAATAAAAAGTTTCATTCTGTTATGGTTTTATGTTTTAACTGTTATTAAAGCCAATCAGTGTTAATATTTGATATTAATAAAAATATTATAGAAAATATTATAGAAAATATTATAGAAAATAATATAGAAAATATTAAACAACATAAACAAAAAATAAAATCAATAATAACTTTTAATCTTTTAATAATAACTAGTAATAATACACTATTTAATTTATAAAAAAATACTGTTTCATTTATTTAACTCCTTTTATTTTTAGAAAGTCTTTTACTTTTATCTTATATTAATCAGTTATTATTGATTAAAAAAATATAATAAATAAAATAAATTGTGAATTCAATTCAGTGATAGTTTTTTAAAAAAAGAATATTAACTGATTACTAAATAATAATAATAGTAATAATAATAAAAAAAAAAAGGTATATTTTTTATTCTGTTTCTTATTCTACAGATTACCAAAGAAGTATTAATAATAAATAAGTAAATGAAATAAATAAATTAATAACTAAATAAAATAAAATAAAATAAAATAAAATAAAATAAAATAATACTTTTTTTTTATTTTTTATATTTATAATTATATATAATTATAAAAATAATAATAATTATAAAAATAAAAATAATTATAAAAATAATAGATTTTTTTATAAATCATTTATCATTCATCATTCATCATCAATAAATAATAAATAATTAATTATAAATTCTGTATTTATTAAATAAATAAAAGAAAAGAAAAAAAAAATAATCTTTAATATATTTTAACTACCAAAAAAAAAAAAAAAGGATATTGAAAATAAAAATTGACATGAATATTCATGAATGATTTTAAATAATAAATAAATAAATAAATAAATAAATAAATAAATAAATAAATAAATAAATAAATAAATAAATAAATAAATAAATAAATAAATAAATAAATAAATAAATAAATAAATAAATAAATAAATAAATAAATAAATAAATAAATAAATAAAATAAATTAAAAAATTCTTTATTTTTTTTTTTTTTAGGAAGAGGACTCATTCGGAAATTATCAAAATAGAGTGAAATTAGATAATCAGCAAATTAATGATAACGTAAATATATAAATATCTTTTTTTTTGTAAAAAAATACTGTTTTATTGATTTACATATTTTATCATTACTATTCTTATTATTATTATTTTAAATTTATATTATTTAAAAATGAACCAAAAAAAAAAAAAATTTTTTAAATAATAAAAATTAATATGAACAGAATAATAATTATAATATTTCAGGTAAATTTAATTTAATAATGATACTAATAAAATTTTTGAAGTTTTATTATAATATTTTTTGTCAATAACTTATTTAAGTATATTTATAATTGTTATTTGTTTATTTATGATATATAAAATATATATTATAGAGTCATATTTACAAAATAATATGAAATTCTTTCCTTATAATGAAATAGATGAAAAGGGAAAAAGAAAGATGAATGATTTTTCTTTGGTAAAGGAAAATAAAGGAGAGTCATCTTCTTTATTCATTGAAGATAATAATAATAATAATAATAATAATAATAATAATAATAATAATAATACATTAAATAATTATCAAGCTGAAAATAACAATATTCATTTAATAAATCATCCTCATTTAAATTATAATTCTAATAAATTTGATAATAATTCAGAAAAGAGTAACAAGAATGTTCATAGTAAAAGAAAAGATAATGAAATACCAATAGTAGATATTAAATTATCAAATACAACAACTAGTTCTGATAATAAAGAAAAAAAAATAAATTATCATCGTCAAAATAATGATAATGATGAAAACAACGATGATAACAACAACAACAACAACAACAACAACAACAACAACAACAATAACAATAATAATAATAATAATAATAATAATAATAATAATAATGATAATAATAAAAATAATAATAATAATAATAATAATAACAACAACAACAACAACAACGACAACAACAACAATAATAATAATAATAATAATAATAATAATAATAAAAATAAAAATAAAAATAAAAATAATTATATTTCATCTTCTTATCTTAGTTCAGATTTAGAAATAGAAATGGAAATGGATGAGTCCAGTATTAAAAAAGTTTATCAAGATAATCCAAAAATGCCAACTTCACCCGCTTCTGTATTTTCATTAACAGCTAGTAGATTTATGAATAATAAAATGAAGAGAAAAGAATCTTATTTAAATAATAATAATTCTTATTTATCTACTACATCATCTTCTATTATAACTACTACTTCATCTTCATCTTCATCTTCTTCCTCCTCTTCATCAACAATGTCCATTGGTTCATTAGGCAATATACCCGTCATTTCTAAAAATAGTAGGACTTCAAAAAATAGTTTAATAAATAATAATAATAAAAGGAAAAATAAGAATAAATATTCACAAAAAGTTATTAAAGATCAAAATGATAAAAGTGAAAATAAATATTTGAAACAAAATAAATTAAGAGATATAAAAATGAAAGGTGTTAGTAATGATAAGATTCAACTTGAAAATGAAAATAGTATTAATAGAAAGAATAATAATGATACTTTTGAAGAATTAAGTTTTAATATTAATCCAGATCAACAACCATCTACTTCTAATGTTTATGAAAGATTTAATTATCCATCTGATATTAGGAATCCTTTATTTTTAAAACGTAGTTTATCAGCTATACCTTTTGCTTCTACGCCAAAAAAGGGTATAAATATTCCAGCTTCTGCTCCTGATACATCAAATATGTCAACAGACAATGATGATGATGGTAGTAACTTCGATAATAATAATGATATTAATAATAATAATAATAATAATGATGAATCCATTCATTATTATAGTGATAAAAATAAAGATGAAAGTGAAAATGAATATCGAAAAAATTATAATATAGCTAATAATAATAAATATCATAGTCAAGATCAGTTAATTGCTGTATTAGAATCTATTACACAAGTTACAAAAAATTTCCAAGAAGGAAATTCATATGACCATGACAGATCATATCAAAAGAAGTAAATTAATAATAATAATAATAATAATATATATATATATATATATATAACCTGATACATTCAATTATTTTTGTTTATTTTCCTCTTTTCAATAATTGAATTGTATATAAATAATATATAATAAATTAATAATGATCTAATAAAATATAATATTTAATAACAATATTGAAATAATAATAATAATAATAATAATAATAATAATAATAATAATAATAATAATGTTTGTATTAAATTTTGAAACTACCTGTATATAATTATATTGATACAAATATTTTTAATTTCAAAAAACTAAATATTAATAATAATATTACTACTTATATAAGCAATTAAATTAAATACATAATCCTATTATTTCTTGTATTATAAATAATATAACATAAATATTCATTATTAAAAACAATAATTAATTTACTTATTATATAAAGAGCTAAGATACCATAAATAGATAAACAAACCAATAAATATATATAATATTCTAAAGACATACTGATTATAGTAAAAAAAATTTTTTAACATAATATTATTTATAATCTTGTTTATTATATATTTATTTTTTTTTTTTTTATTAATTTTTAAAATATTTATTTTGTTTTAATTTATTATATTTTTTATATATAATATTAATTGAAGGATATATATATATATATATAAATTAATTGTTGTGAATATGATATGCAAAATAAGTGTTGTGAATATATTTTATTTTATTAATTTAATAATTTTAGTTATTAAATAATTATTTTATTATTTATTTATTATAATTATGATTTATTTTATATTATTTTTATGATTTTGTATAGAATATATATATATATATATTTTCATTTTAAATATATTTTTGTTTATTATATATCTTAAAACATTATATATAACTATATTTAATACATTTATTATTAATAGTTACTAAGTATTATAATAGTTAAAAAAAAATAATTTTTTCTTTTTTTTTTTTTTTTTATTTTTTTTTATTTTTTTTTAATTTTTACGTTATTATTTTTATTTAAATAAATTTACATAAGACAGTCTTTTTTAACATTAATAAATGCGGCAGATCCTACATTATTTTTAACAAGTTCTTTAACTGCTACAGCACTTTGTCTATACAATGTTTCAATAGCTGGACTAGCTGGTTCACCTTGAGATTCTAATATTAATTGATGAATAATGTTTATATTATTTTAATATATATATAAACAAAAAAAAAAAAAAAAAAAAAATAAAAAATAAAAAAATAAAAACATACCAAGAATAGCAACATTTAATTGGTTAGCAACGATTTCTCTCCTTGATGGATCAAGAAGATATGATAAAGCACTATTATTTGGATGTTCATATGCAAACAATGAGAACGTTTTCTATTAATTTATTGTTGTTGTTGTTTCAAAATTGTTGTTGATATTTCAAATAAATGTATATATTAATAAATAAATAAATAAATAAATCATTTAATAAAAGAAAAAAAAAATTTTTTAATTTTAATATATTATTTTAATATATATTAGTCTATAATTTCTTTTATTTTTGATATTTAAAATTATTATAAAATTTCTATTATTATTATTATTATTATTATTATTATTATTATTATTATTATTTATTAAATCATTCTTACAGTTAATGTATTTTTAATTTCATCTCTTTCGTCTTGTCCATATAAACTATTAAGTTCTTGACCATATTTCATAGTTTCAATTATTCTTTGACTCATATTTTTATTTTTATCTTCATCAACATCCATAGCATCATCATCTATCGTATCAATTTCGGTATCCATATCTAATTCTTCATTTTTACGAATCATTTCTATAAATTTTCTGCAACGAAGGTTAAATAATAATATATCATTGTTGGACAAAACTGTTGGGTATAAACGATTTGTTAAATCAATTGCAGAATCAATATCACCTTTCATAACATATTCTTTTATACCTGTTTAATGAGATAATAATAATTAATAATAATAATAAGGCGAAAATAAATAAATAAATAAATAAATAAATAGATAAATAAATAAATAAATAAATAAATAAATAAATAAATAAATAAATAAATAAATAAATAAATAAATAAATAAACATATGAAAAAAAAAATAATAAATAATGTAGATTGTAATTATAGTAATAATATTAATTATAATATATATATATGTATATCATATAAAAATAATTATATAATAAAATATAAAAAGTATTAATTACGTTGACGATTTTTCAAACTTTCCATATCGAATACTTCATTATCTTTAGCTATTCCACTTAAACCACCAGCACCAACAACATCACATTCTTCCATTTTATTTTCTTCTTTTTTAATAGCTTTATCATTTTTAGCGAAAGCATTATTATAAAAAGTTTGTGCAGTTTCACTATAACCATGGTGAACTAAATATTGTAATACGAGTTCATTTAATCCATTGGATGATTTATTATTATTATTAGACATTTCAGAATAATCTGGCGTTAGTATTGGTAAATCAATAGAATTGATATAATGCCATAATTTAGCTTTTTCTTCCTGTAATATTGAGTCATTTGTATTATATTAAGTTGATAATTATTTAATTATGTTTTAATAAGTATATAATATAAATAAGTTTATATGAAATAATAAAATAAAAAAAAAAAATAATTAATAATTTTTTTATAAAATTTAAAATTATAAACTAAAATTAATTATTGAATATACAATGATTTAATATATACGATAAATGTTTATAATATTATATATATATTCATTTATTATATTTTAATATATTTACCTTTATACAATTTTCAATATCAAATTTAAATTTCTTTTGACCAAAATTAGCTTCAACAATTTCACCTGGGGTTCTGAGACCAATAGCTGGGTAATATAAATAATCACTCTTAATATCACGGAATGCAATACCTAAATTAACACCATTTTTAGTATAGAAAACAGTCATATCCATAAAGTTTATACAACAACCAATAGTATCTTTAGTAGTAAAAGTTGGACCATAAGCTTTTCCACTTCCTGAGAAACAAAATGAATGTCCATCATCACCGTGATATCCCCATGAATAATTTTCCCAACCTTTTTTTTTTTGTTTTTTTAATTTAAATATATTATTTAATTATATTATTATATTAAATCAATGAATTTATTTAATATATAAAATACAAATTAAAATTTACCTGGAAGCTTCTTTAAATCTACTGATGAAGTACAAAAACCAATACCAATATATCTATAATTTAAAATTATTTTTAAAAAGTATTGTTAATATTATGATGTTTAATTAAAAAAAAAAGTATATTAGTAACATTATTATTATATATTTAAGAAATTTCAGAAAAGAGGAAATGAAATTTATATGTATTTTTTTATTTAAAAAAATTGATGTTATATTTGTTATATTTACCCCTTTTGTCCTTTACTAATAATAGTTACTTCGAAATAGAAAAGACCACATTGATATGGCATAGGATGATTTGCTCTAACAGCTGCAGCATCAGTGTCATTGCCACCAGTACCTTTACATATATTTTTTATTTTAAATATTTATGTTTTAATAATATGATAAAATAAATAATTATTATTAATATTATATTTATTATTATTATTATAAAAAAATAAATAAAATAAAATCATGTAAAAAAACAAGATTAACGATTTTTTTTTTAAACATTGTATTTTATTTTTAAATATATTAAAGGTAAAATTTTTAATTTTTTGAAATTATATTATTATAACATTAATAATATTTGAATAAAAATTATATATTATAAAATATACTAAATTTTAATAATAATTACCTTGATATGAAACTCTTAAATTGCCTTTTGATAATTCTAAAAGAGAACATTTATCTTTTGGATTCCAATGAGTAGGAAGTTGAATTGGCATTGTTCCAGTTTGGTCTTTTGCTAATTTCATTTTCTTTTTAGCTTGACATATTGGTGTATCTAATAAATAATCTGGAATCCTGTTTCTTGTACTTGACAAGTCTGAACTACTAGATGATTGCATATCCATCTTTGATGTATATATATCTTTTTATTTAATATTTAATACTTTGTTGTTATTATTTTTGTATATATTTCTGTTTTTTTATTTTTATTTTTATTTTTATTTATATTTATATTTTTTTATTTTTTATTTTTTTTTTTTTTATTTTTATTTTATTTTATTTTATTTCAACTTTTATTCTGTAAATATTTCAAATATATTAATATGGTATAATAATAATATATATAAGTTAGTTAAATTAATATTTAAAAAAAAAATACGTGTTTTTATTATTTTTATTTCTGACAAATAATAACAAGAATATAATTTATATACATATATTTCATTTCATTATATATAATACTAATTGAAATTAATACCAAAAACTATCTTTTATTAAATAATATATATATATATTTATGAATTTATTAAAATATGAATTTTCTTTATTTACTAAATTTTAAATTGAATAATACTATTAATATTTATTATTTTTATTATTAAATAATAAATCATTTAAAAATAGAAGAAATTAATTCTATTATTTTTTTTTATTTTTTCTTTTATTGATTTTTTAATAAATATATTCAATTGAAATATAAACTGTTTTTTTTTTTTAATGCTTAGATGAATTTATATTTGAATAAATTTCTTAATAAATATATTTTAAATGTTAATTTTATTTTATTTTTATTTTATTTTTTATTTTTATTTTTATTTTTATTTTTCAATATAATATTTCTTTTAATAATTACTTAGAAAAAAAGTATATTTTTTAAAAAATAATTCTTACACTAATTCCAAATTAGTTTAGTAAAAAAAAAGTCAAAAATGGATAATAAAAAATTACTTTGCTTTTTTATTTATTTACTTATTATATAATGTTTAATATAATATAATATTTTATTAATTATTAATATTTAATATTATTTATTATTTATTAATTTTTTTTTTTTTAAATATTTCTCTGTATATATATATGATTAATATATAATAACTTTTAAATTATTTATTATTTTATTATTTTATTAAATTATTTATTATTTATATATTAATAAATACATATATAATTTTAACAATAATTATTAAAATATTAAAAAATATTAAAAAATAATAAAAATATTAAATACTATTTTAAAAATTTTAAAATATAAAACAAAATAAATTAGTTATTATAAAAAAGAATTAATATTTATTCAATTTTTATATAATATATTATAATATAATATATTATAGAAATACATTTGTTATATATATTATTTAATAAAACTATTTTAAATAATTTTTATTAAATGTTTAAATGTTTTTTTTTTGTATTATTTAAAATTTATTAATTTAACAAAATAGAGTAAAATTATTATTTTTCAATATTTTCAATATTCATTAAAAAAACATATCAATTTAAATCATCATTACACTTATTAAAAGACTTAATTATAATAATAATTTAATTATTTTCAAAATGTTTATGATAATTATATAATATCATAAAACTTTATAGACAAACAATATATATATATGTATATAAAAAAATAATAAGAAAATTTTAAAATCAATAAGCTTAATAAATTATTATAATTATTATTAAAAAAAATATTTAAATAAATATTTTGTTGTTCATAATTATTAATTCTAATTATAATTTTCAATATATTTTATTATATGTATTTTTATATTATAAATGCATATATATATGTGCTTATGATCATATATTTGGGGTTTATTTGAATGTCATTAAAATATTCAAGTTAATGTGTTGATAAATAATTTATAGTTTTTTTATAATAGTAAAAATAAAATAATAATATTAAATATAATAATTATAATAATATATATTAATAATATAATAACATAATAATAATAAAATTATAATAAATTTTGATAGTAAAAGTAAAACTTAAAAAAAAAATAATATATAATACTCATTAGTAATTTTAACCTTTTTAAATTGAAATAAAAAATTATTTTATTGTATAAAGAATTTAATTTATGGGTGTAAATTATATCTTTCTTTTTTTAAATATTACAATTAATCAATAAATTATTTAATTTAATAATAATTAACATTAAAAAAAAAATTTAATTTAATTAATATCAAGTTATTAGAAATACAATATTTCTTTATTCAAATATATTTCATTATATCTGACACAAGCCACAATTAGCATAAATAAGAATGTTTTCAATTTATTTATTTATATATTTATTTATATAAATAAATAAATATATAAATAAATAAATAAATAAATAAATAAATAAATAAATAAATAAATAAATAAATAAATAGATAAATAAATAAATAAATAAATAAATAAATAAATAAATAAATAAATAAATAAATAAATAAATAAATAAATAAATAAATAACTAAATAAATAAATAAATAAATAAATAAATAAATAAATAAATAAATAAATAAATAACTAAATAAATAAATAACTAAATAAATAAATAAATAAATAAATAAATAAATAAATAAATAAATAAATAAATAAATAAATAAATAAATAAATAAATAAATAAATAAATAAATAAATAAATAAATAAATAAATAAATAAATAAATAAATAAATAAATAAATAAATAAATAAATAAATAAATAAATAAATAAATAAATAAATAAATAAATAAATAAATAAATAAATAAATAAATAAATAAATAAATAAATAAATAAATAAATAAATAAATAAATAAATAAATAAATAAATAAATAAATAAATAAATAAATAAATAAATAAATAAATAAATAAATAAATAAATAAATAAATAAATAAATAAATAAATAAATAAATAAATAAATAACTAAATAAATAAATAAATAAATAAATAAATAAATATTACTTTACTAACTTGAATTTAAAAATTGATTGGTTGATTGGTTATATTTCTTACTGAAAATGATAAAACTTATTCTATTTTTTTTATATTTTTTTGTTTTAAATAAGACTTTTGACTTTATTTTTTTAAAAAAAAAAATAGAAAAAAATTAATTGTTATAATAGATAAAGAAAAAATGAAAGAGAGAATTATACCTATTTTATTTGCAATATTAGCAGCATGTTTTTATGCTTTAAATATACCATTATCTAAAGTTTTAATGGAAAAAATACCACCAACTTTAATGGCGGGTTTATTATATCTTGGCGCTGGTATTGGGATTGGCGTAATGTTTTTATATAATTTTAAAAAAATTAATAAAGAAGATTTATTAGGAAAAAATGATACTATTTATGTTTTTGGTATGATTATATTAGATATTATTGCACCTATTATGCTTATGTATGGTATTAAAGCTTCAACTTCTGGTAACGCAGCATTATTAAATAATTTTGAAATTGTGGCAACAAGTATTATAGCTTTATTTATATTTAAAGAAACTATATCTAAAAAATTATGGATAGCTATTATTTTAGTAACCTTATCTAGTGCTATACTTACTTTTGATGCTTCAAGTTTAAAATTTTCTTATGGTTCATTTTTAGTTTTAGGTGCTGCAACATGTTGGGGTCTTGAAAATAATTGTACAACAAAAATATCTTCAAAAAATACTTATGAAATTGTTACTATTAAAGGTTTTTGTTGTGGTATTGGAAGTATTGTCATAGGATTAATTATTGGAGAAAGATTTAATAATTTCCCATATATCATTTATTCAATATTATTAGGTTATGTTGCTTATGGCTTAAGCATCTTTTTCTATATTAAAGCACAAAATATAATTGGAGCAGCTAAAACAAGTGCCTTTTATGCTATTAATCCATTTATTGCTATTATATTATCATTTATTATTTATAAAGAATTACCCATGTGGAATTTTTATGTAGCATTAAAATTTATGATTATTGGTACGGGATTTATCATCTTTGACACTTTAGAAGTTAAACATATTCATAATCATATACACGAATATACTCATATTCATGATGGAGTATCTCATACTCATGTTATTGAACATTCACATATTCATATTCATTATCTTTCTGAAAATAAACATAATCATACTCATAAAGATTTAGATTTACATGCTCTAAATCCTCATACTACAGAAGATCTTATTACTGAAGAAAATTCTCATTCTACAGAAAACCCTATTGAAGAAATTGTATAAATTTAAATATATATAAAAAATTTTTTGAAATTAAAAAAAAAAAAAAAAAAAAAAAAAAGTAAAATAGTATTTTTTATCTAAAAGAGTAAAAAGTATAAAAAAATGATGTAATAGTTTAATAAATAAATGATAGTTTAAATAAGAATCAAATAAAATGTAGAAAAAAAATCTAAAAAAATCATATCATATCAAATCAAATCAAATCAAATCAAACCAAATAAAATTAAATAATAATAATAATAAAAAAAAAAAAAAAAAAAAAAAAAAAAAAAACTGCAATGAGAACAAATGTTTAATATTTTTTATAAATATATTTTTATTTTATTTTATATATATATATTTCTATAATTTGCATTGTGTATTGATATGATGTAATATTATATAATTAAAAAAAAATAAAACAAAAAAAAAGAGGTTAACATTACGATTGTAATTAAAATGTAAATAGTAATAAAAAAATGAGATAAAAAAATATATATATATTAATAAACAAAATATTATAAATATTATTATTTCATTTTATTATATATATAAATATTTTTGTAATATGAATTAAATATATTATAACAATTGCAAGTTTGTATGTTTGTATTCAAAAGTGAAGAAAAAAAATAAAAAAATTATAAATATATATATATATATAATAAAATGAATAAAAAAAAAATTTTTTTTTATTATTATTATTATTATTATTATTATGAATTAATAATATTTTAATTTAAAAAATATATATATATATAAAAGAAAAATAAGAAAAAAGAAAAAGAAAAAGAACATAAAAAAAAAAAAAATGAATTAATTATAATAAAGAAAAGAAAAGTAGTGATGAATTAATAAAAAAAAAAAAATAGTTGTTCTTATTCAATATAAATATTATTATCATGTAAATAATCATCAGATTTTTTATTGGTGATATCTCTTTCAATTTCTTTATTAGATTTTTTAGCCGTTTCATTAGGATTGGTATATAAACTTAATAAATTGGTATAACCACTTCCGCTTTGTGAGCTAGATGATGGTGTATTTTTAATAGTTTCAGAATTATTAGTAATATTAAAGAAAACATTTTCTAATGATTTTGGCATAGGTGTTGATTGAGATTTATTATGATTTGATTTATTAGCATGTTTATTAACATGATTTGGATCTTCTTTAAACATAACATGTAATCCTGATTCATTACTTTTTGGTGGAGTAAATTTAGATAATATATCTTTTTTAAGTTTTTGTGCATCTAAATCACCAGATTGTTCAATAATTTTTGAAAATGCTCCATGTGGATTTGATAATAATCCGTGTGGCGTATCAAATTCAGCAATACGACCTTTTTATGAAAAATTTATATATAAATAAATATATAAATAAATAAATAAATAAATAAATAAATAAATAAATAAATAAATAAATAAATAAATAAATAAATAAATAAATAAATAAATAAATAAATAAATAAATAAATAAATAAATAAATAAATAAATAAATAAATAAATAAATAAATAAATAAATAAATAAATAAATAAATAAATAAATAAATAAATAAGTAAATAAATAAATAAATAAATAAATTAATATTGATTACAAACCTAATTCTAATACCATAATTCTATCTGCTTTCATAATATGGCTTAATTGACTTGCAATAATAATTAATGTTTTATTTTCAAAGCATTTCCATATTGTATCTTGAATTAATTCGTCTGTTTCATAGTCTAATGCGGCAAGTGGTTCTATTTTTTTTTATTATATATATATATATTTTTTTTAAAAAAAAGTAAAGGAAAATTAATATAAATATAATAATATATATATATATATATATATATATATATTTTTTTTTTTTTTAAAAAAATTATATATTTATTTAATTAATATATAAAATTTTACCATCCAATACAACAATTTGTGTATTTAAAAGAACAGCTCTTGCAATCATAAATAATAATCTTTGAGATAATATAAAGTTTCTTCCATTTTCTATATACAATAATTATTATAAATAAATATTTAATATAAATAAAATTTCTAATAAATATAATAATAATTAAAATACTTTTAATAATAATATTGATATTCATAGTTACCTATAATTGGTGTTTCTAATTTTAATGGCATTTCCTCTATACTATCAGCAATATGAACATTTTTTAAAGCTATTATTTTAAATAGTTTATAAATATTAGATTATATTATAAAAATATATTATTAGTATATATATTAATTTATTAAATAAAAAAAGTAATTAATATACCTTTCCATATTTCATCATCTGATAATTTTTCAAATGGATCTAAGTTGGATCTTATTGTACCTGCAAATAATACAGGTTCTATTTTGAAATTATAAAATATTTTCAAAAAAAAAAAAAAAAATAATTAATTATGTAACTATTATATATTCATTTAATTTAATAATATATATAGATATAAAATAGAATTAAAAAAAAAAAAAAAAAAAAAAAAAAAGAAAAAAACCTTGGGGTATAACTGCTATACGACTTCTTACGTCATATAATCCCATATCTTTTATAGATAATCCATCAATATAAATACTACCTTCAGATGCTTCTACCATTCTTAATAAACTCATCATTAAGGTAGTTTTACCACTTCCTATAATATTTTTTATATAATAAGATAAAAAAAAATTAATAATTATAATTAATTAATTTATTAATATATATACATTTTATTATAATATAGTCAATATGTATTAATAAAAATGATAATTCAAATTTCTTATATATATATAATAAAAATAAAATAATATAAAAATAAATAAATGAAAAAAAAAAAAAGATAGTTTTACATACCACTTTTACCCACAACACCGACAGTTTCATGAGCTCTTATACTGAAAGTAATATTTTTTAAAACAGCAATAGAATATTGATAATATCTTACTACAACATTTCTATAGTCAATCTATATATAAGTAATATAATTATAAATTCATAATATAATATTTAATATTTTATGTAAATATATATTCCCTTGATATTTATTTAGTATATACTATATTATATTATATTATATTTACCTTTCCATTAGATGGCCAACCTTCAGGTGGTCTATTACTGTTTACTAATTCAGGTGCCTTTTAATATAAAACAAACATGAAAAAAAAAAAAAAAGATAGATTATAAAAATAATTTAATTGATGATTTTTTTGGATATAAAAAATTAGTCATATATTATATTATTAATGATTATAAATTATTATTATTATTATTATTATCATTATTATTATCATCATCATTATCATCATCATTTTACTTACTTCGCATGGAACATGATCTGTATATAATCTTAAAGTTGAACAACTATACATTGCACCATGAATATCACTAATTGTTCTTATTAACCATTGTAAGAAAACTAATAATTGTAATACATTAGATAAAGCTAAACCTGTAGAAGATGGTGTAACTTCTGTTAATGAAAAGTTTGAATTTGGGAATAAAACTAAAAATAATGCTGATATGTAAATAAATAATGATGCTACAATATCAATGTAGAAAGCAACCCATGTTTTTACTATATATTTATTTTAAAAATTTATATATTTTTAAATATATTTATATTTAATTAATATTATATATTAATTAATTAATTAATTGATAATAGTAGAAAAAAAAAAAAAAAAAAAAGGAAATTTCTAAATTTTTATAAATTTATAATAATTCTTCTTTTTACCAAACATCAATGAATATAAGGCTTTATGATTTTCATCTACAGCATTTTTATATACATGTGTAAATCTATCTTGTGCTCTATAAACTCTAATACTAAATAAACCTTCAAGTGTTGTTGAAAGATGTAAAAATAATGGGGCTTTACTATTACTTTCTAATTGTTCTAATCTATGTTCTGCTAATCTTGAATAAGTTCTTATTAAAATTACAGCAGCTATAAAGAATATTACTACTGTCCATAAATATGGAACTACTATTAAAACCATAATTAAAATACCAATAATAAATGGTAGATAATGTAAAAATTGGAAAATGGTATCGGGAAGATAATCATCAATTAAATATAAATGTTTAGCAAATGCAGCTAAAATTAAACCTAATGGTGTTGTATCAAAGAAATACATTGGTGCTCTCATAATAGACTATTATATAATAAATAAATAAATAAATAAATAAATAAATAAATAAATAAATAAATAAATAAATAAATAAATAAATAAATAAATAAATAAATAAATAAATAAAATAAATAAATAAATAAATAAATAAATAAAATAAATAAATAAATAAATAAATAAATAAATAAATAAATAAATAAATAAATAAATAAATAAATAAATAAATAAATAAATAAATAAATAAATAAATAAATAAATAAATAAATAAATAAATAAATTAATAAATAAATAAATTTTAAATGAATTATTACATTAAATATTCCATTGTGATAGGATTGACTTTTTTTCGAGGTTACGACACAGAATAAATAACCACGTACTATAGCTCCTACAACTAAACCAAGGGTTAATCCGACATAAATTAATAAATAAATATCATCCACTTCTCTATCAATGAAATATTTTAACCAATAATCTGTTGAATAATTATTTAATTTTTTTTTTTATTTTTTTAATAATATTTATCAATAATATATATAATAAAATATTATTTTTGTTAATTATTTCAATCATATTTATTATAAATATCAGAAAAAAAGAAAATAAAATAAATAAATAATATAATTAATATATATATATATATATATATATAAAATACATACCACTTATAAATCTTAAAGAGTGAACAATAATAAAGAAGATAATTAATAATACTGTTAATGGTATACCAATTGCACTTTTTATATAACTTATATATGCTTTTTTATACATTGATTTATAAGTAATATCTGTTTCATTTTGACGATTTAAATTATTATCTATATCCAATATACTATGCATTGTTAATTGATTTTGTTCAATAGTTCTATGAACTGTTTCTTGATTATTAGAAAGAACACGAGCTCCTGATAATACAGAACGTTGATTTTTTTCAATAATTTTTGATATAGTGGCTTCAGTTACTTCAACTTGTAAATTATTTAATTGATGTATTGTCATGTCTCCATTATTAGGATTTGGAAGTTCTAAATATTCTTGCATAGATCTTGATCTATTATTATCTAAATTATCTTCATCATTAAAATCTAATAATTCATCATCTAAAGCGATTTGATCATCATTAACTAAAGATGAAAAACTAATTTGTCTTTCTTTTAATTCTTCATAACTTCCTTGTTCAATAACTTTTTTTTTTTTTTTAATTATTAAACATTAAATATTATTATATTAAATTAAATATATATAATAATTATTATTAATTATTATTTTTAATTTTATTTTAATGTATATTAAAAATAAAATTATTATTATAATATTTAATAAATCTTACTTTCTCCATTTTCAAGAATAATTACTAAATCACATCCTGGTAAAAACTAGATTATATTATAATATTAAGATACATATAAATATATATATTTTATTATTATTGTTATATCATTGTCATTATAATGAGTATTAAAAATTTTTTAAGAAGTAATAGATTATAATTATTTCATTTATTCAAAAAAAAAAAAAAAAAAAAAAGAAAACTTACTTGACTTTGTTGAGTAACGAATAATATAGCTTTATCACTTAAGAAATTTTTTACACAATTATTAAATAATATTCTTGCAACTTGAGGTTCAAAAACACTGAATTTTAATATATATATATATATATATTGATGTTTTATTATTAATATTATATATATATATATAAATTAATATAATATAATATTATTTATTATTAAACATATACATATTTGTATTATATAAAAACAAAGAAAAAAAAAATTAATTTACCTGAAAGAATCTTCTATTAAAATTAAATCAGATTCATGGTATAAACATCTAGCTATTGAAATTTTTTGACGTTGACTTGGTGAAAGATTTGCACCACGATCAGTTAATTCTGTTTTATCCCCTTGTGGGAGAATTGAAATATCTCTTGTAAGAAGACATAGATCAATAATTTTTTTATAACGTTCCTCATCAAATGGTTGACCAAAAGTAATATTATCTTGTATTGTTCCATTAATAATCCATGGTTCTTGTGGAATATAACCAATTGAACTAATTTATTATTATTTTGTATTTTTATATTATTATTATTATTATTATTATTATTATTATTATTATTATTATTATTATTATTATATATATACAAATTTATATTATTTTTTATATATATCTTACCCATTTATATCAATATCTCCTGATACTAATCTAATTTGACCAGTAATAGCGGCAATAAGTGTTGAACATGATGCAAAATCACCAATAATTATTGCATGTTGACCATGTTTAATATTCATATTTATACTATTTAAAGCAGGATTTTCAGAACCTTGCCATTCAAAGCAACCATCAATCTAATTAATTAATTATTTATAATAATAATAATAATAATAATAGATTTTTTTAATTTAATTTTTTATTTCATTATAAGATATAAAAATTATATAAAATATAAATTATATATATACATACAATTTCAATAGCATTTTCTCTTTTTCTACCATTTCCATAATTAATATAATCTTCAGCTTCAGGAAGAATGAAAAATTCATCTAATCTTTTAAATGCAACTTGGGCACCTACAATACTACGAATAGCAGTTGGTAACATTGTCATTGGATATCTTAAAGTATTAAATAATGATAATATAGTAAATGTAACTGCTGGGGTCATTTGCTTTTTTTCTAATGTTTGATATGTAATTAAACATAAAAATGTAGTTAACATTGGTGCTGTGAAAACAATCATAAAACTAATTGTTTTATAATGTAATGCTTTTCTTATTTGATCCATTTCATTATGTCTTGCTTCATTTACTTTTTTTTTAAAAAATTTTTCCCATGCATACATTTTAATAAGTCGCATTACAGTTAAAATTTCAGACATTAATTGAACACGTTTCGTAACAGCAAATGTAGTTTTTAAAGATGTTGTTGATGCATGTTTTGGAAGGAAATATTGTAATGGTAATAATACAAAAATTACAATAAATAATGCTGGTAATGCTGAATATCCAATTTCAATTATTGCAATTATAACAATAACTATAATTATTATTATTATTGTTTTTCAAATTTATTTTATTTAAAATAATGATAATAGTAATAATAAAAAAATAATATATATAATAATAATATATTTATAGTAATAATAATAATATATATATGTAGTAATAAATTAATTTTAAAAAGATAGTACCAAAAAATTGTTAATTGATAATAAAAAAATAATTTATTTATTTATTTATTTATTTATTTATTTATATAATAAATATTGCAAATGTAATATATTATAATTACTTAATGCTTCAATAATGGAAGACCATAAAAAATGAAAATTAATACACACTTCTGCGACACGATTACAATCATTCGATATTAAATTAACAATATTTCCAATTCCATTAGATAATGAACTTAATTTTAATGATTTACGATAAATTAATACCATTAAACCTGAACGTGCCTATTTTTTATTAAATATATTAAAAATCATATAAATTGAAATTGAATAAGAATAATAAATTATTTAAATTATTATTATTATTATTATTATTATTAAATATAATAATTAATAATAATATATAAAAAAAATTTATAAGGTAAATTATAATAATATAGATTTAATAGAATATATGTATAAATACATAATATAAAAAATTATATATATATACATATATTAAATATAAATATTTAAAAACTTGTAAATATGATATAAAAAATACATATTATATATAGAAATATTTACTTGAATACCAATTTTTGTTCCATGAATATACAATTGATGAAAACATATCGATGAAATAATAGAAGATATTAATAAACCTAAAGCATATAAATGTCCAGCATATATAGGCTCATTTTTTTTTTCAGGGTTATGATAATTTTCAATATATAATATAGAATGCTTTAATAACCAATAAGCTCCTAACCATGTGAAAAATATCCAAAAAACTTTCCAAACAGCTAATAATGCAAATTGTTTTCCCAAAATTCTTAATAGAGACCTTAATACTGATGGTTGCCTTTATTATTTTTTTTAATATTAAAATTAAAGTATTTGAAAATAATAAAAATAACAAATAAATTGGAAAAAAAAAAAAAAAAAAGAAATAAAAATTTATATATATATAATATAAATAATATTTTATTTATTTAGTTTAAAAGGAATTATAACAATGGATAATTTATATGTGAATAAAATAAAATGAAAAAAAGCAAAATACAATAGATAAAAAAAATAAAAAATTTTAAATATAGTATATAATTTACATACAGAAAGTGTAAATATTGTGTTAAGAAATTATTTGTATGAAATTCTTTGATTTCTGAAATTTAAAAATTTATACAATTAATTTTTAACAACAATTATATTTATTTTTTATTTATTATTACTATTGCATTTTAATTATTATTTCAGATTATCATTAAAAGATTTCTTTTTTATTTTTTTTTTATAACATACCTTGCATGAAATTCAATTTCATATCTCCATGATTTATATAATTTTTTTCCTGTATGTTTTGAAGATTCAGGTTTACCTAATGACATATGAATAGTGTTTAAATCTACATTTCTACATAATCTTATAAAGCGAAATACCCAAAGGAAAAAAATATCAGAAATATATCCATGAGAAGATAAAGATATTTGTTCTTTTTTTTTATTATTGTTGGGAATTGGTGATAATGGTATATCATTATCATTTTCATATAAATTATCAGTACTTGTTGCGTTTTCCGTTGCGTTTTCTGTTGTATTTTCTGATTGGTTATCTGCCATTTCAATGTATTTTTTTTTTAATATTATATTTTTTTTTGAAAAGTTTTTTATAAAATTATAAATTTTGTATATACTATTTTTGTATATACTTTTGTATATACTATTAAATATGTATTATTTATCTCCTTTTATATTTATAGAATAATGAAAAAGGTGAAATACAGAAAGATGATATTTGTATAAAAAAATTTGTTATATATCTATTTCTATTTATATAAAATATTATTTAAGTATTACATAAATATTATTTTCTTATTCTTATATGTTTTTATGTACAATATATATAATAAATTATGGGATTATTATTATTTTTGTAGAAGTTTTTTTAAATGTTGAATGTTTATATAACAAAAAAGTTTAAAATGCACTTTTACAATCAAACTACCAATATATTTTATTATTCTTTTAATAAAAATAAAATTTAAAAATTAATAAAAGAATTGTAAAATTAAGAATATAAAATATCAAATAATTTTTTTATCTAATTATATTATGGATGTTTTATGTTATACATTTCAAGTTTTTTATCAATAAAAAGATAATAAAAAATGTTAAAATTTATTTTATATTTATAATTAATTGATATTACAAAAAATAAATATTAATAAATTCCATTAATTCTAATTTATAATATTTTAATATTAATATTATTTTTTAAATTATTATTTATATATTAAATATTAAATATTAAACAATTATTTTATAATAAAATTAATTATTAAAAATGTTTCATAGTATTAATAACTAATAAAAAAATTCATTATTATTATGTATAAATCTTTAATAGAATAATAAATTTTAATATAAGTAATTTAATAATATAAAATAAATTATTTATTAATTATGAAACTTTTATATTTAATAATTAATTATAATAATATAGTAAATATTAATAATTATATAATAAATTGCTAAGTAATATAATAATAAATAAGTCAATAAATAAATAAATAAATAAATAAATAAATAAATAAATAAATATATAAATAAATAAATAAATAAATAATAAGTAAATAAAAATAAATAAAAAAATAAATAAAAAACTAAATAAATAAGTAAATAAATAAGTAAATAGGTAAATAAATATATAAATATTTATATAAATAAATATAAATAAATAAATAAATAATAAATAAATAAATAATAAATTTAATAAATAAATAAATAATAAATTTAATAAATAAATAAATAAATAAATAAATAAATAAATAAATAAATAATAAATAAATAAATAAATATTATTTATAATAATTATTTAATGTATCATAAATTTCAACACTTTTAGATATAAAATTTTTAAACTTTTTAAAAATTATAAATAAAATCGTGGTTCCTACAGAAGATATATTGCAAAATTAACCTTTTTAAATAAAAAAAAACAATTTTTTATTATATTTATTAAAATTACAAATTGTTTTTTATATACAAAAATAAATAAATAAATAAATAAATAAATAAATAAATAAATAAATAAATAAATAAATAAATATGAATAAATAAATAAATATAAATAAATCAATATAAATAATAAATAAATAAGTATAAATAATAGATAAATAAATAAATAAATAAATAAATAAATAAATAAATAAATAAATAAATAAATAAATGAATGAATGAATGAATGAATTTTATTATTATTTAAAATTTTAAAAAATGTCAAATATTGTTTTGATTATGTATTAATTAATAAAAAAAGAAATTAAAATAAAGAATAGTATTTAATTATTATTATTTCTTTTTTTGGTAATAATACTAATAATATAATTATTATTATTATATGTTTATTATATATATTATAATAAAATATATTAATTGAATATAATATTTATTATTATTAGAATTTAGAACGAAAAGGTATATTATGAAATACTAATTGATAATATTTCATGATTACTAAGCATTTAATTAAAAAAGTAATAATAAAATAATGATAATAAAAAAACATGATAATTAATTAATAATAATTATATTAATTAATAATAAATAGTAATAATAGTAATTATATTTATGATGACTCATGGTGGATTTAAATCCGATACATTCTTTTCACAGAATTATTTGTATTATAAATATATTAATTATCTATTAGTTATGTTTTATAATATTATTTTCTTTTCTTTTCCTTTCTATTTCTTTCTTTTTCTTCTTCCTTTATTTATATACATATTTATTAAAACATTTATTTTTTTTATATATTTCATGTTTTTTTTTTTTACTATTCTCAATATTCTATTATATTCTATATTATTTCAATAGTTATTAATATATTTAACAGATTATTAATAATGTATTAATAATTACATTAATATATAAAATACAAATAGAGTATAATGTATATATAAATTATATATAAATTACTATTATATATATTGATCAAAAAATTATTCTGTATTATAATATATAATTATTAATAAAAGTTCTTATTTATAATCATTTCATAATAAATATTTATATTTATATTTATATTTATATTTATATTTATATTTATATTTATATTATATGTATATTTATATAATAACTTTTTTTATTTTTTAATTGACAAAGATTTATTAAAATAAAAATAAAAATAAAAATAAAATAAATAAATCAATAAATAATAATTTTTTTCTTGATAAATAAAAAATTTAAATAATTTATAAATTATTTATTCAAGTTATATTTATAACTTTACCAATCTTTAAGTAATATTTGAATTTATTATATATTTAAATCAATTATTATTAATATAAATAAAAATGGAATTTCCAGATTTAGGTAAATATTATATATACATATATATATTATGATTTTTACAATTAACTTTTTTATTATTATTCAAACACTGACTTCTCAAATTTATAATTTCATTAAATAATTTTTAATATAAAGGAAAACAATGTCATTTAGCAGAATGCAAGCAACTTGGTAAATTTCCCGAGAAATTTTTATAATTTTCAATATTTTTTTTTCTTTTTATTTACTTCTTTTAAAAACGTTATTAATATTATGTAAAAATTAATTTTATTAATTAATAATATATGTAATATACATATAATTTTAAAATTTATAATAGATTTTCTTCCATTTACTTGCGAATATTGTAAATTTGTTTTTTGGTAAGTATTAAATAGAATTTTCTTTAATTTTTTTATTCTTTTTTATTAAAAAATAGAAAAAAATAAATAAATGTAATAAAACATTATAAGAAATTAAATTAATATTTTTATTTAATATCTTTTTTTATTTAATAAAGTCATGAACATTGGAAACCAGAAAATCATCATTGTGAAAAGGAATCAACCGAAAAAAAAGATTTTCATACAACTATATGTCCAGTATGTGGTAAAATTGTACCCATAAAGAGAGATGAAGATCCAAATATTAGAGTAAATATTTTTTATAAATTTATAATAATAATAATAATAATAATAAATTCAAAATTCGAATATTTATTTTAATTAAAATTTATTAATATTTTAATTATGAATTTTTATTTTATTTTATTTTATTTTATTTTATTTTATTTTATTTTTTAAATTTTATATCATTCAAGGTTAATAAGCATATAAATGATGGTTGTCCTGACCCAGGTACTTCAACTTCAACTTCAACGAAAAAAGTTTGTCAATATAAAGGTTGTAAGACAGCTCAATTAATACCATTTGTATGTCCAAAGTGTAAAAAGAGTTTTTGTATAAAACACAGATTAGTAAGTATAATTATTATTATTATTATTGTTATTATTATTATAATTATTATATTAAATGATTATAATAAAACATATATATATATATATTTCCTTTTACAAATTTATTAATATATTATAATTATTATTTATAAATAAATTTATAATAATATTAGGATATGGATCATAATTGCCCATTAAAGTAATTACTATTTATTTTAAAATATTATTTATAGATAAAATAAATAATATTAAATAATTGTATTATTAATTTCTTTCTTTCTCTTTCTTTCTCTTTCTCACTCTCTCTCTATATATATTTTATATTTATTTGTATACATATAATAAAGAAATGTGAACCCAGTAAAACCAGCTTCAAAAAAGAATACCCCATCTTCATCGACTTCAAACTTACACAATAATAGAAACAAACAATCAGGGAGCAATATTCATACTTTAGTAAGTATATTTAAATATTAATCATTATAAGAATAAATAATAATAATATATATATATATATATATATATATATTTAATATTATTTAGTATCATTATATATCATACAATGAAAATTAAAATATCTAATGTATATTTGTATTCATATTTTTATTATATAAATTATCTATAAAAATAAAAGAATCAAATGAGTGAAGATGAACAATTAGCTTGGGCACTACAACAATCCTATGATGAACAACAACGAAATGTAAAGAAAGAAAAAGCTTATAAAAAATATAATTATATTTATTTTTTGACTTAAATTTTATCTAATGAATTGTATATATTATTTATATATTTATAAAAATAACAACTATTAAATATATTATAAATCGAATTTCAATACATACAAACAAATTAATAAAAATACAAACTCTATCTTATAAAATTGAATATCAATATAAATAATATTAAATAAATTAATATATTAAAAAAATAACAATTATAATCACAACGATAACAATAATACGATACAATACCATTTTACATACAATATATATATATATATAATTAGAATCGTAACAATTCTAATGGGGGAAATGGAAAGCCATCTAATGATTGTATAATTTCATGAAAAAAAGAGAAAAAAAATAAAAAGATTAAAATTTCAAATGCTATTATTCGTATATAATTTATATAAGAAAGAAAAAAAAAAGGAATATGACCATGATAATATATTAATAAATGAACAAATAATCAGTACAAATGATATATAATATATACACAATATATTATTATTTAATACCCAATTCAAAATTTTCATTTTAATTGTAAAAAACAAAAACAAAAAAAAAAAAATAAAATAAAAAAAAATAAAAAAAAAAGTTTTTTTAATTAGGATTAATAATAAAAAAATAAATAACTTAATAATAAGAAAATAATAATCTAAATAAATAAATAAATGAATAAATAAATTTAAGAATAAAAAAATATAAAAATATACCAAAATAAATAAATGAAAAAAAAGTTAACTGTAACATTGGTGTAAAAAATTTGTTTAATTTTTTTATTTTATTTTATTGGTGTAAAGTTTTTATTTTTATTTTATATTATTTTATTTTATTGTGAATGCTTTTAAATTTTAAAATCCACATTTACTAAATATGGTTATAAAAAAAAAGATAAATACTCAATAAACGAATATATAATATTATTACTATATATGTTTGTATTTTAATAGATTTAATAATAAATATATATATATATGTATATATATATAATACAAAGTATTATTAATTAAATAATAAAATATAAATAATGAAATTATTAGGTGTATATATATAGAATTAAAACAAATTTAAAAAGGATTTATTCAAAAGTGGAAAAAAAAAAAAAAAAAAAAAAAAAAAAAAGCACTTTTCATTTACTGTAAGAAATTAATAATAATTAATTGTTGAAATATTATTATATTGTTAATATTTCAAAATAAACACATATTGTTTATTAATAGATTGAAACAAAATTTTTTATAATTTTTATGTTTTTTTATTATTATATTATTATTATTATAATATTTTTTTATTTTTTTTTATTATTTTTTTGATTTTCATCTTTATTATTAATTAAAAGAATTTAATTGCTGTTAAAAATTATTTAATTTTTATTTATAAATAAAAAAATAGTTATTTAGATACTTTATAATATTTAAATAATTGAATAAATAGGATATATGAAATTTTTTTTTCTTTTTTTTTTTAAAAATACATATCTTAACATTTTATAAATAGATATAAAGTATTTACGAAATGATAAAATATCTATATAAAATAATATTTCATGAATACATCATGAGTAATTATTTTTATTATATTTTATTGTTTTGATGTGTTTTTTTTTTTTTTTTTTTTTTTTTTTTTTTTTGAAAGAGATATTATATATATATAATTATGAATTTTATCATATTTTTAAAATATATAATATAAATTGTTTTATTTTTTTTTTCTTTATCTATATTAAAATATATAATATAAATTATTTATTTTATTTTATTTTATTTTATTTTATTTTATTTTATTTTATTTTATTTTATTTTATTTTATTTTTACTTCTTTTCTTTTTTGTGATTTTTTTTTATATTTAATATATATATATATGTAAACTTACTTAATAATATTGATATTTCTTTCTATTTAATATAAGTAATATTACTGCGACAATTAATGATAATGCTTCTGCAAAGGAAACAGCCATCCAAACACCATCTAAATCAAAGAAAATTGGTAAAATAAAAATCATAGAAATTTCAAAAACTAATGTTCTTGATATTGCAATAATTGCTGACATAATACCATCATTAAGACCAGTGAAAAATGCTGAAGCAAAAATATTATATCCCATTATAACTATAGAAATAAAATAAATTCTTATGGCACGTACAGTTAAATTATATAATTCTTGATCATAACTAACAAAACATTTTGCTAAAATTGTTGCTAAAGCTTCAGCTATACCTGTTAACACTAAAGATCCAATAAAGATAATAATTAAACCACGTTTAAATAAATTCTTTAATTCATCTGTATTTTTAGCACCAAAATGATAACTGACAATAGGTGCTTGACCATTGGAATAACCAAGGAAAGTACCAACAAATATAAAACTGACATACATAATAATACCGTAAACAATAACACCATCTGGACCTTTAATTCTTAATAATTGATAATTATATAACATATTAACCAGTGATAATGAAATACTCATCATCATTTCTGATAATCCATTAGTACAAGCTTTTAATATTGGTTTTAATTCAAAACCTGTTTTAACAAGTCGATAATGTGTACTATTTTTAAACATAAAATAAAATAATGGAATCAAACCACCAATACATTGACTTATACCAGTAGCAACAGCAGCACCAATAATTCCTAATTTTAAAACATAAATAAATAAAAAGTCAAAAACAATATTGCCAATACCTGCTATAAGAGTAATAATTAAACCTAATTTTGGTCTTTCTGCAGCTATCATAAGACCTTGAAATGAATTTTGAAGAATAAGAGCGGTTAAAGGTATAAATAATAATCTACCATAGGTTACACCATCTTCTAATATTTTACCTTCTGCTCCCATTAATACTGATATTGGTCTTATTACAAATACTCCAACAATAGATAATAAAATTCCTACTATAATTTCAAGATATATGAGCATTGAAAAATATCTTCTTGCAGTATCTTCTCTTTGTTCACCTAATGTTTTTGATACTAAAGCGCTACCACCAGAACCAACCATTAATCCAATTGTACTAAATATCATAACTATTGGCCATACAATATTAACTGCTGCAAAAGGTTCACTTCCTGCAAAATTTGAAATAAATATACCATCAACAATACCATAAAGTGAAGTGAATATGAACATAATTATGGTTGGAAATGTAAATTTTAATAATTTTGAATAAGTAAAATGATCTGAAAGTTTTATTGCCATTTTGAATTCTTAATTTATATATATTTTTTATTTTATTTCAAATTAATTATGAATTTTTGTAGATTACTTTTTTTTAAATTAAATTTATATACTGATATTATTTTATAATTATTAAATTAAATTATATTATATTGAATTATATTAAATTATATTATATTTTAAATTTTTAACTATTTTATATTTTATATATTATTCTTTTATATAATTATTGATTATTGATTAATATTTATTATTAATTTCAATGTTGTTTTTGAATTATATATATATATTTAATAATATATATATATAATTGTTTTCTTTCTTTTCCTTTTTTTTTTAAAAAAATTATAATATGAAATATTTTATATTTAATTTTTTTTTTTTTTTAATTTTTTTTTTTTTTTTAATTTTTTATTGGCAAAGAAAAAAAGTACAAATAATATAAATTTAATATATTCAACAATATATTATATTATAAATATTAATATATGTCCACATTTCTCCATACATTTTTGGATAAATTTAATTACTTTTCTATTTTTAAAATATTTAATTTAATAGATATATATAATCTTTTATATAAAAATAAAAATTTAAATATTTAGTCTTTTATATATAAAAATCAAAAATTAAAACCATTTTGAATTATATGATTAATATTATTTATGAATACTACTAACCTTATGATGAAAATAATAATATAAATTGTAAAATTTGAAAAGAAAAAGATTTTTTCAATATTTATTAAATACAATCAAGATACTTTTTTATCTTTTTTTTTTTAAATAAACAATTTTTATACCATTCTCTTAATTTAAAAGTGTTTAAAATAAAAAAATTTTTTTTGTATTTAAAAATTTACATAAAAATTTACATTTCAATAAATAATATATATATATTTTAATTATTATTCGTTATATTTATAAAAAGAGTATAAATCTAGCTTAAATTGTATCTTTTTAAATTTATTTATTATACTTTTAAATTTTTATTATTATTTAATTATATATTTACTACTACTCAATATTTTATTTTGTTTTATTTTATTTTATATCATAATATAAATGAAATAAAAAAAAAATTAGATATAAAAAGATAGCTTCGAGTATATATAAAAGAATAGTTGTTAAAAACAATAAATAAATAAACAACTGTATCTATAATTAATATTATTTTAAATTAATGATTAAATATTTATTTATTATTGATAATATTTATGTATAATTTAATTAGTTGGTCTTATTATATATTATAAAACAAGAAAAAAATTGTAATTATAAATATATTATTTATAAATATATATATGTATATTGTGTTTTTTTTTTTTTTTTTTTTTTTTTTTTTATTTTTGAAATTGCTTGCTTTTAAAAAAATAGATTAAAAAAGAAATTATTAGTTGGTATTTGTTTTCCACCAAATAATTTTAAGATTCTATTAATTCTTTCAATGAGCCAATTATAATTATCAAATTTTTTCCATTCTTTAGGTATACAACTTTCACCTAAATAACAACCTAAAACAGATCCTATTACAGCACAATTAGTATCTGCATCTCCTGCTTCAAAAGTAAAATCAATGATAATATCTTTAAATATACTTGTTTTATCTTTTTTTTCATTATCATTTAGTTCTTTTGCTGCTCTTCTCAATGAATAGATAGCACATGATACAGGTTTAAATACATAACCTATAGATTTATTTAATTCCATTTCTTCAATTTGTATATCTTTATGGAAAAATTTGTTAAAATCATTAATATCTTCTTCTTTTTTTAATACACTTAATCCCTGGTTTAAACTATGTTCAATTATTTTTTCAATATCTTTTTCACCAGATATTATTTGTGCTATGATTAATGATAAAACAATACAACATGAAACACATCTTGGATCATAGTGGGTAACTTGACATATTTTAGTTGTATTTTCAATAACTTTATTTTCATCCCAAAAATAAGGTAAACCTAGTATTGATGTTCTCATTACACAACCATTAGCTGCAGATTTACATTCACCTTTTGTCCATACTTCTTTACTTATTTGTATTGGATCATTTACAAATCCTTTTGATGTAACTACATTATTAAAATTATTACCAACCCCTAATGGACATATATCACCTATTTCTGTAAATCCAAAATTTATCCAATAAAGACACCTTGCCGCAAAATCATTAATATCTACTTCTCCATTATGTGAAACTATACTATCAAGTATTAATAAAAATTGATCTGTATCATCTGTCCAATCTGCTACCACACCTTTTTTATTCATCCATTTTGAGCGATGTCGATCTAATAAATAATCATCATAATTTATTTCTCTATTTGGATAATATTTATTTGCAGATTCTTTATCTAAAAATTCAGTAGCTAATCCAATAGCATCTCCTGTTGCTTGTCCTAATATTAAACCTATTATTTTATCATCAAGATCTTCAGGTCTATTTGGTATATTTAAAGGTATAAATTTTTTTGGAACTGATATGGGATAAGATTTTACATCAGGACAAAATTCTTGTGAGTTACTTTGAGCATAGGATATTGCTTTTCTTACTGGTTTTCTAAATAAAGTCCATGGTTTTTTCTCTAGCGCTTTTTTTTTAACTTCTTGTTTTATTTCATTTATTGATTGATCCATTTTTTTTTTTTATTTAATTATAGATTTTTATTTATTTATACAAATATATATCATATTTTACTAATATAATTATAATAATAAACAAATACAATCAATAATTAAAAATTCGAAAGTTAATAAAATTATGTCATCTTTAATAATAAATAATTAATAAAAAATTTTAAATTATTTAAATAATTTTTTTTACCACAATACTAATCACGTGTAAAATATGTTAGAAAAATTTATAAATATACATATAAAAGATTTTATTATCATTATATAATAAAAGTAATAATAAATAAATAAATAAATAAATAAATAAATAAATAAATTAAATAAATAAATAAATAAATAAATAAATAAATAAATAATAATAAGTAATAATAATAAATAATAATAATAATAGTTAATAATAGTTAATAATAATTGTTATTAATAGTTAATAATAATATTAGTAACAATAGTAATAATAGTTAATAATAATAATAATAGTTAATAATAGCTAATAATAATAAATAATAATGAATCATAATATTGATAAATAATAATTATAAGATGTAGAAGTGAAATGTTTTATTTACAATGTAATAAAATAAATAAAATGAGTAATTTTAATAATTTTTTATTGATTCTTTTGTAACAATTGATTAAAAATAAATAATATTAAAGTTTAGAATAGAAAAATTAAAAATATTAAAAATTGATGGACAATAAAAAATATTTAATTTATTAATATAAAAAATTTAATATTTAATATAAAAGAAAATTATTAATTATTGTATTATTATAATTGTTAAATAATTATTATTAAATAATTATTATGTACTATATAAAATTATCACTATCAATGTATGCCTTTTGTTCATAATTAAAGATGGACAATATTTTACAAATATTTTTTTTTAAATATAATTATATTTACATTACAGATAATCAATAATATACATGAGATAATAATATAAAAAAAGAAACTATATATAATATATATATATTTACAATACTATATTTATACAGAAGTCTTATTATTTTTATTCAATACCATAGTGATAAAGTGGCTAGGAATAAAAATGATATTTGGTTATTTATCAAGATATTAAGAGAACAATATTCAGAAGAAAAAAAAAAAAAAAAACAAGCATTCCAAAATATATTATTTTTCAAAAATATAATAGAAATGTTCTTTTTCTGAGTTCTGCTAAAAATATACTCAAATGAATAGTATACTTTTTTATACTTTATGCATATTTACATATATATAATTAGGTATAAATGAAAAGGAAATAATATAGTTTTTTTTTTATATAATTAATTATAGAAAGAAGATATATTGAGCCACATTTTGAGGTAATTCAATACTAATGAAAAAAAACCTCATAAGGAAGAATATTTTTTATCAAAATTAATAAAAAATTAAGGTAACATGATAAAATCATGGGAATAAGGATGTTAGATTAATTAATTAATAAATTATTTTAATCTATATTTAAACAAAAAACCAAATATTATAATTATCTCATCTATATGTAAAAAAAAAAAAAATAAATCATATCATTTAAAATCATTACATTGAATAAATATGTATATAAAAATTTGTGGTATATTGTAATGAGCTACTACTATAAATGATTTATTGCTTCCTTTAAACATTAATAGATTTATAAAGTTTTTTTCTTTTTTTATGCAAAAGTATAACTAAATAGTTTTTTTTTATTAATAATAGTGTAATTTTTAAGATTAATAATTATATTAATCTTACGATTATTTAAATAATATTTAAATGATAATATATTACAAAGAAAAATATTTGTGTATTTTTATATATTAAAATAAATAAAAGAATTAGGAATGAATTCTATTAATTAATAATTATATTAATTTTTAAAATTCAAATGAAAAATCGGTTAAATAAAAATAGAAAATAATGAAGAAAATTTTAAATAATAAATTACTTTATTATTATTCTAAGTTTATTAAATTAAAAGATAAAAACTCTAAAATTCAATAATAATAATATTAAACAAAAAAAAAAGAGAAATGGATTATAATATAGTAAATAATAATCATAATCAATATCAATAAATCAATAATATAAAGAGAAAGTATTAATTATTTAGGTATCAATTGTTTAATAAATAAATTATAGAAGAATTTAATATATAATTAAGCTATTAAATTTAACTTTGTTTTATAATTATATATATAATTATCAAAAAAAAAAAATATTGATAATTAATGACAAAATAAAAAAAAAAAGCTTAAATATTAATTATCATAGGATATATTAATATTTACCTTTTTTTTAAAAATGATTGAATAAAATATGTAATATAGTATATTCATTATTTAAAAATGGTTTTAATAATAAATTTAAATTTTCAAAGAAAGAAAAAAAGAATTATGGAAAAATAAAAAAATAAAAATTAAGAATGACCAATTCATACTTGAATATTTACATGGACAATTTTTTTTTATTTTGTTTTTTTTTTTTTTAAAAAAAAATCAAAAAATTGATATCACATTATGTTATAAAATATTATTAAATTATTAAAATATAATTATATTATCATTAATAATTTACTATACAAATAAAAAAACAAACTATATTTTATATATTTTATAATAAATATATTTATTTATTATATAATCATTTTATAATAAATTTTTTATTATTATTATTTTATTTAAATCTATTTATATATTTATCTTTATATTTTTCTTTTTTTTTTTTTGATTTTTTTAATTGAATGTTTGTATATTATTAGTATAATAACAAAAAACAAATAATATTTTATTTTTTGATATACATTTATATAAAAGGTTTTTCTTTCTTTTTTCTATTCAAAAAAATATCATTCATTTGCATTCTTTTATTTCATTTTATCGTATATATCACAAGTTCAATTGATATAATAAAAAGGGTATCCAATCTTTATGATTGGTTATTGTCCTTTTATCACTCAACTAAATTTCATAATAATTTTTTTTCCTTACTAATTATAGCCTATTTTTATTAATCAACATATTAATAAAAATTTATAATTAATAAAATAAAATAAAATAAAATAAAATAAATAAATAAATAAGAAAATAAATAAATAAGAAAATAAATAAATAAGAAAATAAATAAATAAGAAAATAAATAAATAAATAAATAAATAAATAAATTAATAAATAAATAAAATTATAATAAAATTTTATTATTTTTAGATATTAAAATATAGCATTAATATTAATACTGTTTGTATTTTATTTTATTTATATATATTCCCTATAGTTTTTAAAAGATAACTTTTATTTTTTGAAAATTAAAAGAGAAAATTACATTTAAATCTACTTGTTTTTTTTTTTTTATATGGCCATAATCAAATAATAAAAAGATTTATTCGTGTGTATTTTGTTTGTTGTATTCTAAATACAGTTTTCTTTTTATTCTTTTATTTATTTGTGTTTTCTTCTTTGCAAATAATATTTTTTGTTTTATTTTTGTTTTATTTTGTTTCTGAATTAAATAATTAAATAATTAATCATTAAGTAACTGGATAATATATTTAAATATAATCTAATATATAATTATTTTATTTTAATTAAAATTTATTATATTAGTTTTTTTATAATAATTTTTATTTTTTTTTTTTTTGAAAAAAACTAAGTTTAAATTATTATTGTCCATTAATTACTAATATATTTAATATTTAATATTTAATATAAATATTACAACAATCATATTATTTAATATACTATTATCATATATAATATTTATATTTTGGTTTATTTAATTTTATTAATTAAAAAAAAAATTTTTTTTTTATATTCATTCTTTTATTTTATTTATTTTATATTTAAAAATAAAAATTTAACTTTAAAAAAAAAATATAAATAAGCAGAAAAATACCTCCTTTTTTTAAATTTTTTCTTCTTTTTCCTTTAATAACTTTTTTTCTAATTTATTTTATAAAACAATTTTTTAATATTTAATTCATTAAAAAAGTAAGTGTTTTATTTATTAATTATATCAATATAATAAAGAAAAATAAAAAAACATAAACAAAAAAAGTTATAAATATACAAATATCAATTTAAATATAAAAGAAAATTATAATAAAAATAAAGTCAATTAAAAATAAATAAATAAATAAATAATCAAAAAAATATAAACTAATTTCAAAAATATAAAATTTCAAAAAAAAAAAAAAAGATCTAATTAAAAAAAGATGGCTAGAACCAAACAAACTGCTCGTAAGTCTACTGGTGGTAAAGCTCCACGTAAGCAACTTGCCACTAAGGCCGCTCGTAAGAGTGCCCCAGCTACCGGTGGAGTTAAGAAGCCACATCGTTACAGACCAGGAACTGTAAGTTAAAAAAAAATTAAATATTAAAAATATTTGAAAAAAGAAAGTTTTAAAGAAAAAAAAAAAAATGAAAAAAAGATGAAAAATTTCTAATTAAAAAAATAAAAATAAAATAATATAAAAAATAAATAATAAAGGTCGCCCTTCGTGAAATCCGTAGATACCAAAAATCTACTGAACTTCTTATTCGTAAACTTCCATTCCAACGTTTAGTTCGTGAAATTGCTCAAGATTTCAAGACTGATTTACGTTTCCAAAGTTCAGCTATTGGTGCTTTACAAGAAGCTTCTGAAGCTTACCTTGTTGGTTTATTCGAAGATACTAACTTAGCTGCTATTCACGCTAAGAGAGTTACTATTCAACCAAAGGATATTCAATTAGCTAGAAGACTTCGTGGTGAAAGATCTTAAGGAGATTAAATACAATTATTTTGAACATTTAAGCCAAAAGGTTTTTATATTGCCATACTCTTTTACAATCATACGCTATATAATCAAATAATTTTAATTTAATTTACAAACTTTTAATAATAAATAGAATGGACGAAAGATAAAAAAAAAAAGAAAAAAAGAATTTTTTTTTATTTACAATATAAATTCAATTTTATTATTAATAATAATTTAATATATGTTAAAATGGTATTTATAAATACCACTCATCAAATAAAAGAAAAATATTATATTATTTTTATCTTGTAATATAATAATTCATAACGACAATATTAATAAAAAATTTTTTTATTTTATAATTAAAAAAAAAAGAATATAAATATTTTGTTGTATTTTTTTAAAATTATTATAGTGTTATTACAGTGTGTGTTTTATTTTATTTTATTTATTTTTTTTTCAGGTAATAGTTGAGGAAAATTTTTTTTATTTAAAAAAAATATAATGTGAATTATTATTATAAAAAAAAAATTAGGGGTAGGGAGGGAGATAAAATTTGGTTCAAAAAAAAAAAAAATTATGCTATAATAGAATTTAGAATGTTAAATGAAATAATAAAAACAAGAACAAAACAAAACAAACAAAAACAAACTATATAATATAAATAATAAATAAAACAAATATATATATATAATATATAATATATATAATATAAATAAAATTTTATGTATACAAAATATTAGTTAATATTTAGTAATAAAAAACAAAAAAAAAAAAAAATTTTTTTTCTTTGCTATATTAATTATTAATATAACAAAGGAAAGTGGATTCCATTTTTCTAGTCTAAATAATTAATAATTATTTTTCTTGTCCCCTTTTTTTTTTTTTTTTCCTTTTAGTGTTATTCTATTATAAATATGTAACTAATTTAATATATAAAAGTTATAAAATTTTTTTTTATTATATTTTTTTTTCACATGAATAAAAAATATACCAATTAATAGTTTTAAATGAAATACAAACATAATATGGTTGAAAATAAGTTTGTCTAAAAAAAAAAAAAAAGAGTTAATATTAAAAAGAGAAATATTTTCTCATTTTAATTCTTATAAAAAAAACAAAAAATGAAATATTTAAATATATTGGAATTTTATTATTATTCTATTAATTTTTAATTATTATATATATTATCAACAATAGTATTATATCATTTTAATTTTCTGATAATAATTATGAAATTTATTGATATTGAAAAAAAGAGACAATAATAATATTATTGTTGATAACAATGTTTTTTGATATTAAATATAATAAATAAATAAATAAATAAATAAATAAATAAATAAATAAATAAATAAATAAATAAATAAATAAATAAATAAATAAATAAATAAATAAATAAATAAATAAATAAATAAATAAATAAATAAAAAAATAAAAAAATAAATAAATAAATAAATAAATAAATAAATAAATAAATAAATAAATAAATAAATAAATAAAAAAATAAAAAAATAAATAAATAAATAAATAAATAAATAAATAAATAAATAAATAAATAAATAAATAAATAAATAAAGTAATAATAATGTAATATATAAATATAAAATAAAACATTAATATTTTCTAATTAATTACTAATCATTTTCTAAACAACTTTTGTTTTTATTATAATTTTTTTCATTATTTAAAGTATAATAATAAATAACAAAATATATAAATATAATATTTTATATATAAATATATATATATATAATTTATATTGAATAATAGTAATTTTTATTTGTTTAGAAATTGTTTTTTTTTTTTTTTTTTTACTTTTTTTTTTTTTTAAAACTTTTTATTATATAAATATATAATATTTGTGTTATATATTTTTTTTATATATTATAATAGTTATATATATAATTCATTCTTTTTTTTATTTAAAAATTCTTTTCTTTTATTTTGTTATTTAATTATTTTTCTCTATTTTTTTTTTTATATTTTTATTTTTATTTTTTATTATTTTATTTTTTTATTTTTTTATTTTTATACTATAAAAGAAAAAAAAAATTAAATAATATTATTTTCGTTTTTTTCTTTTTGTCTTTCTTTTCTTTATCTAAATGAAATATAATTATTATTTAATCTTTTTTTTTTTTTTTTTAATTTTATTTTATTTAATTTTATTTTATTTATTTCTTTCCTTATAAATTGATGAATTATATATTATATATAAGATATAAAATATAGATATAACATATATATTTTTATTTTATTTTTCTTTCATATATATTATAATATATAATATGTATTTATATATATTATAATTTTTACAATATGTTGGGATAGTTAGTTATATATAAAATACTTTTATTAATTATATATAATTTATTTTATTATAATTAATAAATATATAATGAATTATATAAAATATATGTTTATAATTGTATTTTTTTTTTTTTTTTATGGAAAAAAAAAAAGTAAAAAAAAAAAATATAAATAAAAATATAAATATATATATAATAAAAAATAAAAAATATAACAATAATTTTATTTTTTAAATTTTATTTTATATTATTATTCTTACTTTTATTCTTATTCTTATTTTTATTTTTATTCTTATTCTTATTTTATTATTATTATTATTTTATACTATATAATTTACTCTTATTGTTATTTTTTACTATATAATTTATTCGTATTCTTATATATTTATTATTATATATTTTCTTATTTTTTACTCTTTTTTCTTTTATTTTTATATTTTGATTTGGGTATTATTTCATATTTAGATTCCACATATTTTAATAAATAATTGGTAGCATAATATGTCATTTCCAAAATGACCGTATTAAATAATATTTCTGGAATCATACCATATAAAAAGTTTTCATAAAAACCTAAAATTCCTTTGGTTTGATAAATCGTCTGACAACAACTCCAAAAACCATGAATATCTTTATTAAGTAAAGGATAACTACTATCTGAGAGTTGGAAGGAATGATGGTAATTTGAAGAAGAAGGTTGACGATAATTTGTTTTAATTTCTGTACCATTCGTTAAAAGTTTAATACAAATAGTATCAATAGGATAAGTAATAACTTTAGTTATTATACTACTTGCTAATCGACAAAATACATCAATATATACTCTTTTTAACATAGTTGTGGATACTTTCATTACTTTTGCATGTTGTGGTGAACGTCCACTATTTTGTCTTTGTTCTTTATTACTATTACTGCTATTACTATTACTATTACTATTTGAAGTTTGTTCTTGATTTTGATTTTGGGAAGGTGGGAAAGAAGAATGATTACTATTACTATTACTATTATTATTATTAGTATTAGAAGTATCATCGGATATATTTTGATTTTGGTGACTATCAGGTGTTAACATAGGTTTTCTTTGTATTTCTTTACCTTTTTTATTATTGTTATCATTATTATTAAAGTAAAAATGGGTAATACCTTTATAAATTAACATTTCTACTAAATCATAAGATACCCAATAAAAAACGGTAGTGAAAAATTTTGAATACCATCTTGTAGTATCAATTATTGGCATACGTTCTAAATAAGAATGTTCATAAGGTGGGAAGGAAGAAGAAGAAGATGTTGATGAAAAAGGAGAATGAGTTTGATTCATACCATTTTTTGAATTTATAATACCTTGAGTTTTTGATTTAAATCCATCTTGTATAAAATTATTTACAATTGATTTTTTAATGGATGAAAAAACATCTTTATAATTTTGTAATATTCTTTTAGGATAATTTATTGGATAACAAATATAACTTTTATACATTGGATAACTAATTATACAACCGATACTAATTTTATTTATTTATTATTATTATTATTTTTTTTTATTTTATTTTGAAATTAGTAATAATTATATTTAAATATTTATACATATATATAATAAATAAAAAACAAAAATGATATTATATTTATATTAGAATTATACAAGATATATATATAAATTATTTAATTATATAATTATTATTATATTATTATATTATTATATTTAATTAAATATAATTACCTTTTTATAATAATAGTTTTAATTAATACTGGTTTATCTTTTTTCACAGTACTATTCTTTTTTAATTTTCTGTTTTTTTCATCCTTTTTCTTATTTTTTGGTTTATTTACTAAATCCTTGACATTATTAATAATATCTTCAGTTAAAGTAAAAGAACTTTGGTATACTAAACTTTGAATACAACAATTAATTATTAATCTTCCTTCTGGAAATTCTGAATAACTATTAAAATATTTTATTAATTCTCTATCATTTACACTAGCTAAAGATATTGCCTATAAAAAAAAAATAATACATATATACATATATAATATAATATATTATTATTTTTAAAAATTTAATTCTTAAGAATTATTTTTTTTTCTTAAATTTTTTTTTATCTATCTATCTATCTATCTATTTATTTATTTATTTATTTATTTATTAAAATCATTATTACTATTAATATGAACATTATTCATTTTTTACTTACTCGACCCCTATTTCTTATAATTGAAAATGGAATGGATATTAAAAATGAAGAAGTTAAACTTGTAAATCCAATTATTATACCTAAATAATTTTCCATTTGTTCTTTTAAATATTGTATTAAATAATGAATAATAAATAATAAATTATTTAAAAATATTTTATGATAGTCAATAATTAGTATTATTTTTAATAATATATTATTATATTGAAAAAATAACTTCATTATTTTTTTTTTATGATATCATAATAATATTTATAATAATAATAAATAAAATAACTAAAAAAAAAAATAAGTTTATACCTTTTTTCTGTAATTTATCATTTAACATTTTAAAATGATTTTCTATTGTTGATAGAATTTCATTTTGGGCTTCTGATAAAGAATTCTGTGTTGCTGTACTATTTAATGATTGCCTTGAATCAGATAAAGAAATTGATTGATTATATGGATAATCCGATGAATAAATGGAATTATTTTGGTTTGTATTTGCATATGAAATTCCAAGTAAATATTGCCATGTTTGAAGTCCCATATTCTTACTGATAATAAAATATTATGTATATATATAAAATATGATTTAATTTAAAATTGAATTTTAAGTTGAAATATTATTCCTTTTTATATATATTTTTAATTTTTTTTTACTTTATTTTATATTATTTTATCTTTTTCTTTTGTTTGTATATTTTTATTTCTAAAAAAATATATTATATTTATATAATATAATATAATATAATAATATTAAAGATTAGTTAAAAATTTTCAAAGGCAAATTATTTTTTTTTTTTATATTTAATTATTATAAAAATGAATTTTTAGTTAAAAAAATCTATTAATAATACATACCTTGTATATTTATATTAATATTTTATCTAAAAATATCAATATTTAAATAATAATATTTTTTTTTTTTTTATTTTTAAATTTAAAAATAATAAATATTTACTTAATGTATAATTTAAAGATTTATATTCTATAAAACTAATTTACTTATTAAAAACTATTTTTATTTAAAGTATATAAATAGATTTATTTCAATTATTATTGTTATAATTATTATTTTATAAATAATTTAAAAAAATAACTAAATAAATAATAAAAATAAATAATAAATAAATAAATAGATAAATTTTAAATGAATATTTTAATATATCATTGTAATTCCTTATTTTATTATTTTTATTATTATTTTTGCATTTTTTTTCTTTTATTTAAAAAAAAAGTTGTATATATAATACTTTTAAATTTTTTTTAAATTTTTCAACTTTATTTTGATATAATTATGTTATTTTATATTATAAAAAAAAAGATTTATAATAATAACAATAATTATATCGTTATTATTACTAAATTTTAATATTAATTTCGAATTAAAAAATTCAAAATTTCTAAAAGTTAAAATTTAATTTCAAAAAAAGAAAAAATATAAAAAGTATATATATATATATATATTAATTTATTATTAATTATTACGATTTTTAAATTTTTATTATTATTTTTTATTATCATTATTATTATCTAAATTCATTTGTTTTTTAACCAATAATATTTAAGATGTAATGAACTATGTATATTACAATTAATTATTAATATATGGGATTAATTTATTTCCTTATATGATATTGAAACCAAAACCGTAATAAGAAATAGAGAAAAAAAAATTAATCCTTTATATATTTATGGTTTTAATAAAAGCATTGTAGCCATCTAATATATATTACAAAAGGTAAAAAAACAAAAAAAAAAAACAATTTACAAAAAGTTATAAATAGTAAAAATGGCTTTATCTTTATACTTTTATACATAAATAATTTGAATTAGATTTATTAACTGTTTTTCTTTACATAAAAAATTATTAAAATAAATAAATAAATAAATTCTAAATAAATAAATAAATAAATAAATAAATAAATAAATAAATAAATAAATAAATAAATAAATAGACAAATAAATAAATAAAAATAATATAAATAATATAAATAAATAAATAAATAAATATATAAATAAATAAATATATTAATAAATAAATAAATAAATAAATAAATATATTAATAAATAAATAAATAAATATATATATATATAAATAAATAAATAAATAAAATGAATAAATAAATAAATAAATAAATAAATAAATAAATAAATAAGTAAATAAATAAATAAATAAATAAATAAACAAACAAACGAACAAATAAATAAATAAAAAATTAAATAAATAAAAATAATATAAATAAATAAATAAAATATTAAATAAATAAACAATTAAATAAATTAAAATAATATAAATACAAATGTATTATTAATCATATAAGCATTTGGTGGAATATTTTTTTATATCTTTAATAATATATATTAATTAAACATGAAGCTTTATAATATATTATTATGAAGACTTCACCCTTAATCGTAATTTATTAGAAATTATTTTCGGATTATATGATGGCATTATTATTATAATATAATATAATTGAAAACTTTACTATTGCTTGTTTTTATTATATTCTTTTAGTATTCTTGGAATGTATAAATTTTTAAGAAAAGAATAACGTAGTATTTATATAGAAAGTTCCAATATTTTGTTTGTGAACCCATTCATAACCTGTATTAAAATTTTATATCCTTTTAATTTTGAGGAAAATTCCATTTATTAATATATAGATATATTGTTGAAACTTCATAAGAAAAAAATAAAGAAATTGGAAAGAAAAATTTATATAAATAGTATTGAATTAGGTACTAGTAATACTATATGCGGTTTTTTTTTTTTCGCTTATGTTATTGTATTTTTTACTGGTGTTATATCCCTTGAAAAAGGAAAAAGGTATTAATATGAGGATTTTCGATATTATTGGATATTATTTTCAGTGTATTTATTGTTGATTGAATTTAATGTCATCAATCCAAATTAAATTAGAGCTACAGAAGTATTTAACCATGCTATTGAAATTATTAATTGTAAACCAAAAATTGTTTCAAGAAGTTCTTTCGGTATAATTAAAAATATTAAAAAATATTTTTAATATTTTTAAAGTTAATAATAATATAAATTTTAAAAATCTTCAATTTTTATATTGTTGATGGTTCAGGATATGATAAAAGTACAAATTAATATTATATTGGTATAATTATTATTGCTGATGAAAATATATATATAAATTATTATGGACAATATCTTTGTGAACAAATTAGTTAAGTTAGTCAAGAACCTAAATTATTTTTAATGTTTCTATAATAGAAAATATTCTTTAGGGTAAATAATATGTAACCAAGGAAGAAATTCATGAAACAGCTAAAAAAAAAAGCCAATATCCATGATTTTATTATGCTACTTCAGAAAGTTATGATACATTAATTAAAAGGAGTGGAGGATAAAAACACCATTGTTTTAACAATTATTAGATAAAGATATACTTTAGATGATACTAACCATGAAAGAAACAAACATTATGATTGTACATCATTTTTTTAAAATTAAAAATGCGACTTGAGCCGAAGCGCAAGCTACCTTCCTCTTACCCTTTTACAACAAAAGAAATTGATGTTGACTTGTTAACTGAAAAGTGCATTAAATAATTTCTGAAAAAAAAGCAGCAAGCTGATAAAGTCAATACTACTTAAAATCAAAAATTATTGAATTGATTTTCAAATAAACAACACTGGTGTCAAACGCTTCCCTTTTGACAATTTCATGTACTGTTTAACTCTCTTTTCAAAGTATTTAAATATAATTTAAAAAATTATGGTTAAATTGATGATACCAATATATAAATGAGAATATTGAATAGATAATGAAAAGATTAATAAACTAAAATAATTAAATATAATAAATTATGACTATTAGTTAAATGAAATATATAAAAAAAATAAATATGAAATTTTTATATGATGGCATTTATTATTAAAAATATATAAGTTTTTTTTTTTTTTTTTTTTATAATCGTATTATTAATTATAATAATAATTTGGATGAGTAAAAGAGAAAGATTGTTATATAAATAAATTAAAAAAAAAAATTATATACATACATAAATTATTTATTTTTATTTAATTTTATAATTCTTAAAATTTATTTAATATTTTTTTTATCACGTTTTTATATTAATTATAGATGAAACTAAAAAATAATAATTAATAAATAACATATAATAATATATTATGTAATATAATTTTATAATATAATATATTATAATATAATATATATCTAAATAATATATTTAATAATAATATTATTAATATTTTCTTTTCTATTTTTCTCTTATTATAATTATTATTATTAGTATTATTATTTATTAAAATAAATATTTTTAATTCAAATGATAATTAAAAGAATTTTTTTTAAATTATTATATAAAACAGCTTTTTATTTTTTTAAATGTTACATGTTACATCTAAACAACATTATTTTAGGAAAATAATACAAATTATAATTAACTGTAACATTTACAATTACATTTATTCTTTTTAGTTGAATTTTTTTTTTAAATAAAAATAAAAATGTAGTTTATCTTTAATCTTTTTTTAAAGTTTTCTTTTTTTTATAATTCATAACCATGCTTTAAATAATTTAAATAATTAAAAAAAAAACAAAAAGTGAAAACTTTAATATATTAATTATAAAAATTATTATTTTGAATATTATAATAATTAAACTTTTATACACAACCCTCTCAAAAAAAGAAATAGTAAATAACATAACAAACCAATTATATAATAAATTATGAAGTTAATTATTAATAAATAAAGGACGATCATTTATATTCTAAAAAAAAAAAAAAATTCAACAACCTATAATAACAAACAACAACAAACAACAACAAACAACAGAGATATAATATATTTTTTTTATAGTACTTAAATACATAATACTTAAAAATAATACTTAAAAATAATACTTAAGAATAATACTTAAAAATAATACTTAAAAATAAATACTTAAAAATAATAACTAAGAATAATACAATAAAAAATTAATATTTAATTAATTTAATCATTTTTTAGTTCTTTATTTATGCGGATTTTTTATATCATCAAAAAGAATTGGTTAAATCATCACAAACAAAGTAACTTTAAATCTATTGAAAAAAATCAATTTATTCAATTTATTTATTTATTTATTTATTAATTAAATCCCAATTCAAACTCAATAAAACATAATTTAACCTATATTAAATATAAAAAAATTTTTTTATTTTATATAACTAAAAAAATATTAATGTAAAAAATGTTATATATAAATAATGTTAGTGTCATATTATATAATAGATAATAATGCAATCTATTATTATTTATTATTATTATTAATATTTATTATTATTATTATTATTATTAATCTTTATATAATATATTGAATAATTGATTATAATTATTTGTGTTTTTATTTGTATTCAATTTTTAATATGTTTCATTATTTTTATATATTATTGATTTAATTTTATTAATATGATTTACATATTTATTTATATTGTAACATAAAATATAATAAATTAAAGTTTACTTAAATATTCCATATTTTATATATTATAAATTAAAATTTACTTTTATAGAAAAAGCTTTTTATGTTATAAATTAAAATATACTTTTATAGAAAAAATTTATTTCATTTTCTATTTTAGTAAAAAATTTTTTTTGTTTTCTAACATTGGTTTTTTTGATATGTAGTACAAGAAGCTCATTGAAAATAAGAAGATTTCCAAAAGAAGTTCTAAAAACTAAAAAAAAAAAAAAACTAGACTTTGATTCTATTTATAATATATAGTATTAGAAATATAATAATAAATAATAAATTAATTGTAATTATAATAAAGAAAAATTTTATGATTAATGAAAAATATTATTAACTTTAATATTAATTCTTGTTATACGTTATACCTATTAAATGATACTATAATAAATACCTTGGTATTTCTATTGTAAAATTTTTTTATTTTATATATTGTATTATTTATTTATTTATTTTTATATAAATTAAGAAATATAAAAGTACAATTTAAAAAAGAAAAAATACATCCACTTTATTCATTTTAAATATTATTTAATGTATAAATCAATAAAAACTAAATAAATATAGGGTTAAATGATAAATCAATATTTAATTAAATATATGCTAACTAAATATATTATATAATAAATATATAGTTATTATATAATATATTTATATTTTATTTATAATGGTTGACAAATTTTAAATAGATTTTTATATTCAGTTTTAAAAGAAATAGAAGTATTCTAAAATAAAAAGGAAAAAAAAAATTTAATTATTTAATTAGTCATTATTATATAAAATATTAAATAACCATCCATTTTTTATCTTTATTATAGTTAATTTATATAATATAAATAATTATATTAAATATATATATTTATAATATATTATATTTATGGATAATATATATAACGTATTTTAATTTTTTAAACAATTTTTCCATTTATAATAAAATATATTACAAATATAATTAATATCCATATTTAATTTAAAATATAATTATTATATATAATAATTATATTATTAATATATACATTACATATATTTATATACTAGTTTTAATTTAAATTGTAATTTTTAATTTATTTAATAAAAAACTTGAAACTTTTTATCCAAAAGATATACATTTTAAATTTTGTACTACCTTGGTTTATTATATACTAATTATGTTTATATTAAATACATATAATACCAAGTATTTTATTTACTTTTAATTAATTATATAATATTTAATTCATAAAAAATATTTCTTTTAATATTTTTTTTTTTATTTTTTATTTCTTTAATTATTATACATATTATTATTGTATAATATGTATAATATCTAAGATGAAAAAATGAACGATTATTATATTATTATTATTAATTTGTAGTTAATGTAGTAATAATAATATTAAAGATAGAAAATATAATTATATAATAAATAATGAAGTTTATAAATAAGGGAATATAATTATAACGTTAACTTTATAGATATAAATATTATCTATAATAAATATATTATTACATTCATAGTTTTATAAAAGGATATATATTTGAAAGTTTATTGGTTTAATATGAAAAAATTGTTAGTAAATAAATAATAAACAAATAAGTAGAGATAATAGATAAAATAATAGTAAATAAATAATAAACAAATAAGTAGAGATAATAGATAAAATAATAAGTCTATATATAAAATTTAAGGGTTTATATTTAATAATACATTTATATTATAATAAATTTATTCTTTATATAGATATTCTATTCTTTTAATAATATTATATAAGAAGGAAAAAAAAAATTTTTTTTTTTTTTTTTACTTTGATTTTAATATATATATTAATTTTTTACTTTTGTGTCCACTGATAATTTATTATAAAATAAGGTTTATATTTTTGCCAAAAATAATAATTTATTATTGATTTTTATTATTTAAATTGGTTTTTTAATTAATGTGTATATATATTAATGTATAATATATAATAAATGATTTTCAAAAGTATATATAAGTAACAAAAGTTATAAATTTTTTTATTTTTTTTTTTTTTTTTACTCTTTTCCTTTTAGCACTATCACATTTTAATCCCTCGTTCCATTTTAATAATAATAATTAGTTAGATATTTTTTTTTATTCAAAGGAAAAAAAAATAATAACAGTTATTATTTTGTATTATTTAAGTAATTAAACAAAAGAGAAATATTTTAAAAAAAAATAAGAGAGAAAAATATATTAGAAATTTTAATATTGTACATATTAAAAGAAAGAAATTTTTTTTTAATTTAGTTATTTTTTTTAAGGTTTTTTTTATAAAAGTAAAATATTTAATTTAAAGTATAAATGGTTAGAAAATCTGATTATGTAACCAAGAGATTATTATTCTCTGTCATTATTGCATCTGTCGCTTCCCTTATTTATGGTTGGGAAGTTGGTATGTTAAAGTAAGTATAAAAGAAACTAATATTTTTTATTTTTTAATAATAATAATAACAATAAAAGTATTTATAAATATTGATATTTTTATTAAAAAAAAATAAATAAAAGTTAAAGTTATATCAATATTATAATATTATAATATAGATAATAATTTTTAATTTATTATCATTTTTGTATAAAAAAAGTATATTATTAAATAAATAAATAAATAAATAAAAGACATTATTATTTAAATAATAATTATTAAATATAATAAGACATTATTAAAATAATAAAAATATATTTATTCATATATACTTTTTATTATGTATATATATATAATATTTTTATTTATTTATTTATTTTATTTTATTTAATTAAATAATATTTTATTTATTAATTTTAATATTATTTTTTTTATATAAATGAAAGTATTCTTTTCTCTATGAGAGGTTCCTTTGGTAACGTTTTTGGTTTATATGAATTCGATCGACAAAAAAAGACTTTCGTAGAAACAGAATCTAAGCCTTTAAGAGAAATGATTATTACCCCATCTTTCATTATTGGTGGTATTTTCGGTTCTATTATAGTTCTTTACTTAATGGATACTATTGGTCGTATTAGATGTTTACGTATTGGTTCTATTATTTATTTCATTGGAGGTCTTATTCAAGTATTATGTAAAACTATCGCTGTTTTATGTATTGGTCGTTTCATTAGTGGTATCGCTTCAGGTATTACTTTATGTATTTGTCCATTATTTATCTCTGAAATTGCACCAAAACAAATTAGAGGTACTTTAGGTATTGTAAATTCTCTTGGTCTTCAAGGTGGTATGTTCTTAGCTAGTTTATGTAATACTCTTTGTTTAAAATTCATTACAAAGAATATGAACCTTCAATGGAGAACTGCTGTTGGTTGTCAAATGATTCCATCCTTATTCTTCCTTATCTTTGTTTGGTTCCTTCGTGAAACCCCACGTTACTTATTATTAAAGAGAGATGATGAAAAAGCTTTAGATAATTTAGCTTATATTCGTCAAAGACCAACTACTGATCCAGAAGTTGCTGATGAATTTAATGAAATGAATGGTAAACTTAAGGTTGAACTTTCTGAAGGTATGGCTTCATGGAAGGAAATTTTCACCACTAAATCAATTATTTACCGTGTTGTTATTGTTAGTGTATTACAACTTCTTCACATGCTTGTTGGTATTAATGCTATTGGTTACTATTCTACCCAAATTTACTCTAAATACCTTAATATTTCTCCACAAAAATATGGTGCCTGGCTCGCTACTTTAAATAACGTTATTTCATTCATTTGTACTGTTCCAGCTATGAGATATATTGAGAACTTTGGTAGAAAACCACTTCTTAAATGGGGTGCCTTCGGTCTTGGATGTTGTATGGTAGCTATTTGTGTTCTTTGTCATCTTTGTGAAGTTACCCATAAATCAGTCTTTGCTTGGATTTGTGTTATTGTTATTTACTTATTCGGTATTATTTACAGTTGGTCTTGGAGTTCTGCTGTCTTTGTCTTCCAATCAGAATTATTCCCACTTCGTATGCGTGCCAAGGCTAATACAATTGGTGGTATCTTCCAATACATTGGTAGTATGATTGTTGGTGCTACTACTACCACTTTAATGAAATTCTTTGGTTACTATACTTTCTTAATTTATGCTGGTTTCTGTTTAATCGCCTTCATCTTCACTTCCCTTTGTGTTCGTGAAACTAAGGGTATTGCTTTAGAAGATATGGATCGTCTTTATGGTGGTGATATTGAAGCTAGAAATGAATTTAAGAGAGATATTAATAATTGTTTTGAAACTAATGTTAAGGAAGTTTAAATGATTTAAATTTAAAAAAAAAAGAAAAGAAAAAAAAAAAAGAAAATAATAAAATAACAATATATATGAAAAGAAAATGAAAAAAAAAAAAAAAACGAAATAATTAATTTAAATTTAAATTTATAGATAAGTAAACAATACTTTCTTTTTTTTTTTATACAACCATAAAAAAGAATAATATATATATATTTAGACATATTTTCAACATAACAAAAACAATTTTTTTTTTTTTAAATTTAAACCAATTGTAAATTTTTTTATCCTAAGAAAAAAAAAATTAAAAATAAATACTTTTTAAAAAAAATAAAACATATTTTTTAGAAAATAGATTTTTTTTAAACTTTTTTTTTTTTAAATAATAAAAAAGGTTTGAAAAAAAAATAAAAAAAATTAGATATGTTGTAATATAAATATTAAAAGTATTTATTTTTATATTTTTTTTTTCTTTTACTTTTTTTTTTTAAAAAAAATTATATACTATTATATACTTATTTTATAATATTAATATCAATATCTATCCCCCAAAAAATAAAAATAATAATTATATTGTTTTTATTTTTTTTTATTTATATATCTTTTTTTTTTTTTTTACTCTTTTTTTTACCTATTTGTATATTCATTATATAAAAAAAATATAAAAAGAGAAAAAAAGAGAAAAAGATATATTTAAAAAAAATATATATTAATACTACCCAAAATTTTTTATATAATATATATATTTTTTATCGCATTTATATAATATATTTTAATTATGAAAATTAAACGCATTTTAAATTTTTTTCATTTTCATTTGTTTTAATTTAAGAAAAAAAAAAATCGATAAAAAAAAAAAAATAAAGTAATTAACATAGACGCATTTTATAATATAATATAAAAAGAAAAAAATGTTTTTTTAATTTTTTTTTTTTTAATTAATTATAATATGATAAAAATATTAAAAGAAAAATATTATAAATATATTATACACTATCTTTTTTTTTATTTTTATTTTATTTTTCTTTATATATATAAATATAAATATAAATATAAATATATTTTTTTTTAAAAAAAAAAATATTTAAATAATTACTTTAATTTTTTTTTTATGTATATAATAAACCTTTTTTTTTTATCACCCGATTTTTTTTTTTTTTAACAATTTAAAATATAAAATGAAAAGAAAAAATAATTAAAATTTGAATTATTATAAATATCCTATTATTAAAGATTAAAGATTAAAAAACAAAAGAAAAAAAAAAAGCAAACAAACAAATACAAATACAAAAAAAAAGAAAAAGACCAAAAAATATTGTATAAAAAAAATTAAAAAAAGACAAGAAAATCTAAAAAGAAAAAAGATACTAAAAAAATAACATTAAATTAAGAAAATAAAGAAAAATTAAAATTATTAAAAATAACAAAAAAAAAATAACAAATAATAATAATTATAAATATATAAGTGTATAAATATATAAATGTATTTATTTTATTTTATTTTATTTATTTATTTTATTTTTGCATAATTTTTAATATTTATAATAATAATGTGTATTGTGCATAATTAAATTTATTTCAATTTATTTTTATTTTTATTTTATATTTAATTTTATTTATATTTTTATAATATATAAATATCTTTGTTAAAATATAAAACAAGAATTACAAAGAAACATACCATTATTTTTTTAAGTCAAAAATTCTGTACCATTTCATTATTTATCCAATAATTTTTTTTTTCTGTTATTTGGTTTAAAAATCATTTCTTTAATTGATTAATATGAAATAATTTTAAATGGAAGTTCAAAACCCCAC
>MCFG01000068.1:0-52500 GCA_002104895.1 Anaeromyces robustus | reverse complement strand
TTTATTCTTATTATTATTAATATTAATGAAAATCCATAATATATATATATATGTATTAATTATTAATATCTTCATAATCAGTTAAAAGTTAATTTATTTATATATATATAAGTAAAAAAAAAAAAAAAAAAAAAAAAAAAATTAGAAAACACATATATAGTATCTTTTGTTATTTAATTAATATTCCATATCAAATAATTTTTTTTATTATTTAATATATAATATTTAATCATAAAAAAAAAAAAAGTTATAATACACATTATAAATTATTATTTCTGGAAAATAAAAATATAATTATATATTATAACATATAATCTATAATATATAATATATAAATTATAATAAAAATAAATAAATAAAAAATTATATAAAAATATATATATATAATGACAAAATAAATAATATAAAAAAAACAGCAAAAACAAACAAAAACAAACAAAAAAACCAAAAAAAAAAAAAACAATAAAATAGAAAAAAAATTAAAAAATAAAAAAATAATACTAATAATAATAATGATTATCAAAATTATAATAATGAAATAATAACAAAAAAGAAAATTATAAATATTAAAAATAGATTGAGAAAGTAATACTTTTTTTTTTAAAAAATTTGTTTTTTTTTTTTTCTATCCATTTAATAATATAATAATATTAATTAATTATATATTTTTTTTTCCTTTTTAATAAAGTATTATTTGTAAAAATCTATTTTTCTTATTTATTATTTTTTAAAAAAAAAAAAAAAATAGAAAAGAAAATAAAAAATTAAAAAATAAAAAAATAAAATAAAAAAAATAAAAAAAAATACAAAAAAATATATATAAAAAAATAATAAAAAAAAATTATTCTTTATATATATATATGTATATATAAAGAATAATCATTTGTTGAAATGACTAAATAAATAAATAATAGGAAGAATTGTTGTTTAATGTATAAAGAAAAATTGGGTATTTTACATCAGTAGAATAAAGATATTGATGTATTGTAAAGATTTTATTGGTAAAATATAATTTAGAAAAAAAAATTTTTTTTCTTTTTAAATTGAAAATATAGAATTATATATATATATAAAGAATAATCATTTGTTGAAATGACTAAATAAATAAACTTAGTAAGCATTGTTGTTTAATATATATATAGAAAAAAAAAAAAAAAAAAAAAAAAATTTATTTTACATCAATATAATAGAACTATTATAGAATTAAGATATTGATGTATTATCAAGATTTTATTGGTAAAATATATTTGGAACAAAAAAAAAAAAAAAAAATTTTTTTTTTTTTTTATATTGAAAATATAAAATTATATAAAACTATAAAATTAGTTTTATAAAATAAGATATTTAAGTTGATTGATATAGTAATAAAAATTTAATATATCATAATAATAAATAATATTTAAGAAAAATATAAAATAAGAATTATATAGATGCTTTATTGAATATTGAATAATTTTTTATTGGTAAAAATTAAAATGAATTTTTTTTTTTTTTATTAAAATCTCTTCAAATCCTTTTATTAAAATTAATATCATTATAATCTATTTACATATTCTATTACTGCATCAAAAAAAAAAAAAATTAATATAACTTCCAATAAATAAATAACATCTTTAATATTAAGTGATTGATCCTTCTATACCTTTACCAATTATTAATTGTTTTATGTTAAAAAATTATTTAGATTCATATTAACATTATTATTTTTTTCAATATATATAAATCTAATTTACGGTTAGGTTTAAATATTCATTCTCACATCAATAATCAAATTGAACAAATTAAAACAATTTCATCTCATGTTGGTTATTAATTAACTATTTAAGATATATAGTAGCTTTATCCTCAAGTTATAATAATTTAACAGCGATTTCTATTAACAATAAAAAAAAAATAGTATACTTATTTATTAATATTCTCGAATTAATAATACCTGTAATAATCGTGTAAATTATGTTATATTTCTTATATATATATATATATATATTAGATTTTATTATTAAATATGATATCTAATATATCATAATGTCAAATATCATACTTAATAAATCATAGTTATATATATATATATACAACTATGGTTTATGGAAAAAAAAAAAAAAAGCAAAAAAAAAAAAAATAAAATAAAGTTAATTTGATTTAATAAAATAGATATAATATTCAATAATTATAAATTAACAATTTCAATACAACACAATAAGTAGTAACCTATTGTTTTGTATAATTTTTAATTGGAATATAAAATATAAAATAAATTAAAATAAAAAGAAAAAAAAAAGTATCTTTGGTAAATTTTATTTTTTAAAATAAAAAGAAAGAACGTATCTTTGGTAAAAAAAATTATTTTTTAAAAAAAATTTTAAAAAAAAAGTATATATATTTTATAAAATATATATATTATTTACTTTCGATTTAATAAATTCATAATTAAAGGATATTTTTTAATTAATTTTAAAGTTTTTGATTTTTATTATTATTATCATTATTATTATTGATTATTTTAATATATATATATATATATATATATTTTTTTTATAGTTTATAATATAAATAAGATTAAAAAATTATCATTTTCATGTTAGAATTATATTAAATAATATTTATTAACAAAAAAAAAAATAATACAAGAAAAAATAAAATAAATTAAAAAAAAAAAAGAATATTATTTAATCATTAAAAAGTAAGATAAAAAAAAACTTACTATATAATAAACTAAATGAAAATATAAAATTGAATATATCTTATATGCAATAAATGAAAAGAATAAAAAAAAAATGTAAATCTATTCAAGAAAATAAAAATATAACTATATATTATATATTGGATTAAAACATTATAATCTTTGAATATATATATATATATATATTTATTGATGATGTAAATATATATATATATAAATAACATCAAAAATTAAAAAAAAAAAAAAAAAAAAAAAAAAAAAGAAACGATTTTTATTTAATTATATATATACTATTTTAATTATTAATATTATTCATATTTTATAAAAAAAAATTATAAAAAATTATAAAAAATTATAAAAATAGGGTTAAATATCAAAATATCATTATATACAAAGGTATAAAAAAATGAATTCCAAATATTTAGAAAAAAATATTCCGGGGTTTTCTAATGAATTATATAAATCTAGTGAAAACCCCAATATAAAAAAAAGAGCTTATTTAATGTTAATAAAAGATCATGAATATGCAATGAAACGTATGGATCAATATTATCATGAAAGTGATATAGCAACGACTGAAGAAATTGATAAATTAAAAAATAATAATAATCATAATAATAATAATAATCATAATAATAATCATAATAATAATAGTAATAATAATAATAATAATAATAATAATAATAATAATAATAATAACAATAATAAGAATAATAATAATAAGAATAATAATAATAAAAGTGTTAATACAAATAATGAAAAAGAAAATAATGAAGAAAAAGAAGAAGAAGAAGAAGAAGAAGAATATATTCTCGAAGCAGATAATACTCGAAGAAAATTAAGACCTGGTGAAAAATATTCCATTTTTCAAAATTCAGAAAATAATAATATTCCAATGCCATCTGGTATAAGAATAAATAATAGAATAATCCATGAAAATGACAATGGAAATAAACAAATTTCCTATTTAAATAGATTAGCAGCCATTAAAAATAAAAATAAAAATATAAATATAAATCAGAAATCAAATATCAATACCAATACTAATACTAATACCAATACCAATATTAAAAAATCAATAACAGGTATGCCAACTTTAGCACCGGAAGAAAATTATGAAAAAACATGTGAATATTTTAATGAACCTAAATTATTAGCAAAAAATCAAAAATATGAAATAATATATCCAGGAGAAGAAGAAGAATCCACCAAAATCGATATTAGTGAATTATATAATGATAAAGATTATTTAAAAAATTATATACGTAAAAAAAAAAATGCCATTAAAGGGAATTATATGAAAGAATATAAAAAATATCAAAATACTATTCAAGAAGAAATGATGAAAGATAAACATCCAACAGGTATATCTATTTATCAAGGTACTAAAACCTTTTTAAGTGATCCACAAGTTAAAATTTTAGAAAGATTACAAAATGATCCAAATTTAATATCAGATTATGAAAAATTGAAAGAGAAAGCAAAAGCTAAAATATATTTTAAATTACCAGAAGAAAGAAAAAAAGAAAATGAATTAATTTTTGAAGAGAATAATAATAATAATAATAATAATAAAAAAGAAGAAAATAACAACAACAACAACAACAATAATAATAATGAAGAATTAAAGTAAGATAATTATTAAATTTGGAAAATAAATAATAAATAAATAATAATAATAATAGTTAATAATAGTAATAATAGTTAAAAATAATAGTTAATAATAATAATAATAATTAAAAGTTTCATTATATATTTTTATTAAAATAATCATTTCATTTTAATATTTTTTTTAATTTTTTTTAAATTTTTTAATATCTATTTAATAATAACAAAATAAAAAAAAAACAAAAACAAAAACAAAACAAAAGTAATAATAAAAATAAAAAAAAGGAATTTAATTTAAAAAATGTAATAGAATCAGCAGAAATTCAAAAAAATAATTTTAGTTTATTGTATACAGAAAAAGATAAAGAATATGGTAGAAAATTAGATAATTGGAAAAAATATAAATATATATTTGGACAAGGTAAAGAAAAAGGAAAATTATTAAAACATTCTATATGGAGAAAAGATATTTTTGTACAAGAATCGGAAAATAATTTATCCAAAGATGTAATTGAAAATGATCTTACATGGAAAGATTTAAGAAGAAAAAGATTAATATTAAAAAAAAATAGAAATGAAAATGAAAATGAAAATGAAAATGAAAATGAAAATGAAAATGAAAATGAAAATGAAAATGAAAATGAAAATGGAAACGATAATAATGATAATGAAAAAGAATTAGAAAAAGAAAAAGAAAAAATTAAAAATCAACAAATAGAAGCATTATTAAAATGGAATGAAGAAAGAAAACAAGAATTAATTAATAAAATTCAAAAAGGAAGTTTTACCTTACATTCTTATATGAATCGAAAAAATAATGAAGAAAATTATAGTCAAAAATTAGAACATTTAGATGAAAATTTATCAAATTTTAGATATATTGACTTTGATAAAGATATAAAGAAATTATGTAATAGTAATACTAATGATAATATTAATAATCTTTGTAATAATAATAATAATAATAATAATAAAAATAAGAATAATAAATCTATGGGATCATTAGTTACTTCAGAGAAATCTTCAAATCCTATATTAAAATCGAAACATTATCGATCAAATCCAGTTATGTATTCAATGAGTACGATGACCTCTTCTACTAATTCTTCTACTACATTTACATCATCGATGAATCTTTATCGAAAAAAAATTAATAATAATAATAATAATAATAAATATAGTTCACAACAACAATTAAATCAACCTTTTAATAATCGTTATGAAACAGCAAAATTAAATTCATTAATGAGAAGAGCAAAAAGTAATAATAAAATTAGTTATGTTCGAGATTATCAACATCAAAGTAAAAAAGTAACAAAAAAGGATAATTATACCAAAAATTTTTTTAATGATGATGTATCCATTGTAAGTGGTATAAAACGATTTACCGTAGATAATTTTATTCATGAATATAAATCATATATAAAATGTAAAGAGTATATATGGAGTCGAGAAAATAATAATTCCAAAGACAAAAATAATAATAACAATAGTAATGACAAAGATAAAGATAAAGATAAAGATAATAATGACAATAAACGTAAAAAATCATTAGTAAATTATACATTAAATATTATTAAAGAATTAGTGAGTGATACATTGAATTCAAAGAATTATATACTCAATAAATTTAAAACAAATTATTCCGAAGATTTTTTTCCAGAATATATTAATTATATTATTAATTTATTAATGAGACAAAATAGTATATGGACAGATAAAGAATTAATAGATATGCAAAACTTTTTATTTTGTTTAAAATCTTTTAAGAATAGTACCAGAGAATTTTTAACTAATATTATTTATAATTCTAAAGTTCGTTTTTATCAAAAAAAATTTATGTTAGATTTGAGTAAGTAAATTATTTATATATATATTATATTATAATAAAAAAAAAAATCAACATAAATAAATATATTATATGTTTTTTTTTTTTTTTTTTTTTTTTTATAATTTATTAAAAAAATAATATCTTAAATAAATAAATAATAATAATAATTAATAATATTAATAATAATTATAATTTATATAATTTATATATATATATACATATCTATATACATATCCATAAAAGAATTAAAACAAAATTATTATTTTATTTTATGTGGATCCGTGGTTTTAAAATATGTGAATACTAAAGATATATTTGTAAGTAATAATAATCATCATCGTCATGGTTCCACACTGGATACCCCTAAAGTTTTTGGTAATGGTTATTATAATCGTAGAAAAAGTTATTTTGTCCCCAATATTAATGATATAAAAATTCAAAATGTTTATGATCGTCGTAGAAGTAGTCATGGTAATAAATATAAAAATGAAATAATAAAAATAAAACAAACAGGGTAAGATAAACAAAAAAGAATATTTATAATACATTATTATTATTATTATTATTATAATATATTATTTCATTTTATTGTATTTCATTTTTTTTAATGATACTAGTAATTAAATAATTCTAATAATATTATTATCTATATATAATATATTTTTATTTAACATATATTATTATTATTATTATTATTATTATTATTATTATTATTATTATTATAGAGAATCTTTTAATAATTTTTCTCAAGATGAAAATGAATTTGAATTAGATTCAGCTTTAACTTCATCTCCAGTTTTTATTTTAGAAGTTGAAAAGGTAAAAATAATATTATTTTTACCTTTTAATATTTATAATTATATATATATACAATTTAATAATAATAATTTTTTTTTTTTTTTTTTTTTTTTTTACATTACTATTATAATTAAAAAAAATAAAATATATTTTTTATTTTATTATTATTATATTTATTTTTTAACTAATATTATTTTTTTTTATATTTTTTTTTCTTTTCTTTTCTTTTTTTATTATTGATATAAATATATAAAAAAAAAGGAAAATTATGAAAAATATAAAAAGATGATTGAAGAAAAGATTAAAAAAGAAAAAGCAGAATTTTTAAAAAGTTTATCGATATTTAAAAATTTTTCATTTGATTCGCTTTATACATTTGCGGATATTGTTGAATATCGAACTATTCCAAGTGGTCAAATGATTATTAATTTTAATCAACCTATAGAAGAATTTTATATTGTTAAACGAGGTAAATGTAATGTTTATCGAAGATTATTTTTAGAAATGGATGGTCATCAGGTTAAACCTATTAAAGTTTATGTAGGACAATTTGGACCAGGAGATTATTTTTGTGAAAGAGGAATTATTGAATATCATGGTTATTTATATATAAAAAATATTGAACTTTTTGATAAATTTCGTACTTTTAATAATAAAGATGCTATTCTTAGTGAATTAGCTGTAGAAGCTACTGAAAATATAAAAGAATCTTCAATATATGATGATGATGAAGATAATATAGATCTAAATAAAAATAAAAATACCAATCGAAATAACAATAAAAATATCAATAATAGTAAAAGTAGTAGTAGTAGTAGTAGTAATAATAATAATAATAATAATAATAATGATAATACTACTAATACTAATACTACTACTAATACTAATGATAATTATAATAATATTTATGGTCATAATAATGATGATAATAATTTATCTAAAAATACTGAAGATTATTTAATTAAAGCAAATAATTTAGAAGAAAAAAAAAGACTTCAAAAAAAATTAAAAGAAAATAAAACAGTAGAATTAGCAGTAATATCTTTAAATAAAGCAAGATTAAAAATTCAAAATACCATAGAATATTCAAAATATGAAAAATTAACTCAAGATGAATTATATTGTATTTATATGAATAGTATAGAAGAAAAGAAATGGAATAAAATGAAACAAATTTATAATGATGATAGATTAAAAGAAATTTATCATGATCCCAATATTACAGAAACTAAATTAGATGAAATGAATAAGAAAGATCGTTGGAAAATTTAAATTTAAATTTATATTTAAAATGAATAAAATGAATTTTTATTTTATATATAAAATTTCATTATAATTCAAAAAAAAAAATTATATTATAATTCAAAAAAAAAATTATAATAATAATGAAAATTTTTTTTTTTTTTTTAATTTTATATCTCTATCTTTTTTTACCAATTTTAAAAATTTTTTATTTAACAAAATTTTTTTTTTTATTTTGGTATTGAAAAAAAAAAAAAAAAAAGTTTATATTTTAATATATTTTATATGCATTGTTATAGAAAAGGAAAACAAAAATACATAAAAGTTAACTATATAAAAAAATAAAAAAATAAATCAATAAATAAATAAATAAATAAATTAATCAATTTAATCAATTAATAATTTAAATTAATTTCAAAAAATTAAAAAAAAAAAAAAAAAAAAATTGTATACATTTTATATGGATGTATACAATGTTTACTTTTTTATCCACCATTTTTTTTTAAATTTTTTTTTTTTAAAAATTTTATTTAATAAGAAGAAAATAAAAAAATACCACGTTTTAAAAATGTTTACATTTATTAAATTGTATACTATTATTTTTTAATGTATAATATTAATTCTTTTATTTTATGTTACGTTAATAGGATAATTATTCTTTAAAAAAAAAAAAAAATCTGTAAATCTGTAATAAACTTTATATTTTAATAAATTCACTTAAATAATAAATAATAAATAATAATAAATAATAATAAATAATAATAAATAATAAATAATAAAAAATAAATAAATCATATAATATATAATAATAAAAAATACTATTATAAATAATTATATTATAAATAATAAATAAATCATATAATATATATAAAATATAAAATATAATATATTATATATAATAAATAATAATTAAATATATTGTTTAGATCTTTTATTCTTATAAATTTTTTTCTATTTTGTATTTAATAAATTACCAATTATTATATCATAATTAATTGTGTTTTTTTTTTATCAATATATTATTTATATAAAAAAATGGAAATTCGAAAGAAAAAAAATTTTTATAATAATATAATAAATAATAAATAAAAAATTTTTTATATTATTAATAATGAAAATGTTACATTAACTATTGTTAAGTTAATAATAAAAGTTATTTTTTTTATTGTTCTTTTTATTCTTATCACTGTTATGTAATATTACTCTTATAATTAAGAAATGTTACATTAAAATAATTGATTTATAAATGTAAATGTTACTTTTTCTAAGTATTTATTACTAATAATTATTTATTATTAATAATTATTATTTATACTATATTAAATATACAATTTCTGTATATTTGTTAAAAAAAGATAAAATTGTTTTCTTTTTTCTTTTGATACGAAGATTAATTTGTATTATCATATATTAGATTACATTAATATATATTTCTTTTCATAACTATTTATATATATAATTTTTATAATATATTAAGTATATATAATATTTAAATATTTAAATATATATATTTTTATTATAATTTAATATAATTTATATTTATATTTATATTTATTATAATATTATTCTATTTAATTTATTTATTTATTTATTATTTATTTATTCATTCATTTATTATTGTTTTAAATTGTTTTTTTTATATATATATATTATTATTATTATTTGTGTGTTTATGTGTTTGTGTATTTTTTGTTTTGTTTTTTTTTTGGTTTAATTGTCAATATAAGATATTATTGTTTTAAAATGAATGGTAAAAAATTTTTATTTGATATTGGCTGATTACAGAATTTTTATTATTAATTAAAGTTTTGGATTTACATGTTACAACATCCAGAAAGAAAAAAAATTTTTTTTTAATTTTTAAATTTGTTTTTAATAAATTGATGTAACCAAAAAAGAACAAAAAAAAAAAGAATAAAAAAAAAAAGAAAAGTTAGTAAAAAAAAAAGAATGAAAAACAAAAATGGAATAAGGAAAAAAAAAAGAATAAAAAAAGAAAAAATATTTGAAAAATAAATATTATAAATCTTATTTTATATATTTATATTATTCCTATATTTACTTATTTATAAATTTACTTATTTCTATATTTACTTATTTATATATTTACTTATTTTTATTATATTTACATATAAATAATTATGATCCCTTTCGTATTATATTATCAATAATTCTATCAGTAATTTTTATTAATTTAATATAATCCGTCAAAAAAAAGTAAAAAATTATCAGTTAAAAGATCAATAATTATATGAATTTTCATAATTATTATTTTTAATAAAAACATAAATAGAAAAAAAAGAGACAAAAAAAAAAATAATAATAATAAATATTTAAATATTTAAATATTTTTTAAAAATAATATTAAAAATAATATTAAAAATTAATATGAAATATTTCGTAAATTAATTAAAAAATGAATCATTGATCATTTCCTAATATTTAATTTTAATAATAATAAATATATCATCAATGATAATAATAATATATGATACATACAATGTATAATACATATTATATATTTATAATATATTTATAATATATTTATAATATATTTATAATATATTTATAATATATTTATTATGTTATATTTTAAATTTTATAATTTAAATTTTATAATTTTATATTTTATATTTTAAATTTTATATTTTTTTATATGTAATAAAAGGAAATCTCTCATAATGATTTTTAATTATTTAATTATTTAAATATTGAATATTGTTGTTTTAATAATAAATGAAATTATTTTGTTTGTTATTTATTTTGTTATTTATTGTTTTATTGTTTTAATTAATATAAACTATGAATCAATTCTTAATATATGTTTATTTTGATGAATTTTCTGATTGTTTTTTTTTATTTATTTTTTATTTTTTATTCTTTTGTAAAATAATTCCCTTTTTTTTTTTTTTATTACGGTTAATTATTAATTATTAATTATTATCAAAATGTATTATCATTGTTGTTATTATTTAAATAAAATGTAGAAATGTAGCATTAATTATTAATTATTATTAATTATTATTAATTATTATTAATTATTAATTTTTAATTAATTACTTTTTTTTTTTTTCATTTCAAATAAATAAATAAATAAATATGTTTTAATAAAATGTTTCAAAAGTTTTATTCATTTTTAGAAATAAGGAAAGTAAAACTTTTTTTTTGTTTTAAAATTACTTTCTTTTTTTTTTTTTTTGTATATAATATACTATATATATTATATATAGAAAAGAAAAAAAAAAAAGGGTGAAAATGTACCAAATAAAAAAATTTTTTTTATTATTTTAATTCATTTGACATAGAAAAAAAAGGAACAAACTGATTTACTTTTTCTAAACTGATTTACCTTTTCTTTTGTATACAAAAAGTACAAACGTATTCTATTTTAAATTTTGTATTTTGTATTTTGTATTTTGTATTTATGTTATATTTATACTTATATATAATTAAAGATTTAATCATATTATTTATTATTATTATTATTTAATATTATTATTATTTAATATTATTATAATTATAATTACTCTTTATTATAATAAAATCATATCTTTTTTTTTTTCTAATAAAATATTCTTTAATTATTATCATCCAACCAAATAAAAAAATAAAAAAAAATAAAAGAGAAACATGTATCTACATTTTTTTCTTTTTTTTTTTTTTTTGAAACATAATAAACAAAACAAACAAAACAAACAAAAAAAAAAAAAAAAAAAACAAGATAACGAAAATAAAAAAATGAGGCAAAAAGTGATTTACCTTTTTCATATTTTCAAAAATAAACTTTAAACTGATAAATTTATATTTAAAGATTCTATTACTATAAAAGGAATATTTTATTATTGCCACAAATATCCATTTTTTGTTTAAATATTTTAATTTTTTTTTTTAATTGTCTTTACATTTTTATTACATTCAACATTTATTCATTTTAAAAAATTAAAGCCACTAAATGTAGTATTTATATTATGTAATTTTATACAAGAAAAATTGTTTTTTTTTATTTTTAATAAATCAAAATTACAAAATTCTTTAGTTAATACAATTTTGATATATAAGTTGAGGTTCATTATTTTTTTTTATTCAAAAAAAAAAAAAAAAAGTCATGAATATTATTTAAAATATTATATAAATGTATTAATATAAAGAGTAAAGTTGTAGAGTATATATTATATATACATCATATATATTTAAATAATATAGAAATAATGAATATCAATAGTAATAATAAGATGTTTTAATTAAAATATTCAAAAAAAAATTTTTATAGTTGTTTAATTAGGTGGCTGAGTAACTTTTATAATATGTTTATTTAAACATTTCTATATTTTAAAACTTTTAAATAATAAGAATAATGAGAATAAAAAAAAAAAGGTTTAAGAACGGGAATAATTAATAATTAATAATTAATAATAATAATTAATAATAATTGTAATATAATTGTAATAATGAAAAGTTTTCGTTGAAAAATAATAACATGATTTAATTTAATTAGGAATAAAAAAAAATTATTTTATTATAAAAGAATAAATAAAAAAAATTTTTTTTAAAAAAAAATAATCTATTTTAATAAATTAATAATTATTTATTTAGTTTTTATTCACTTATTTTTATAGTTTATTTATTTATTTATATATAATTTATTCATTAATTATTATTAACTAATTTTTTGTATTAATTCTTTTTTCTTTTTCTTTTTTTTTTTTTTCATATGCTAATATATGTATAAATTTATATATATATTATATATATAAATATAAATATAGTTTTTTTTTTCCTAAATTCTATTTATTTATTTATTTATTTTATTATTTAATTAAATTTAATTATTTCTTTTAATTTATTTAATTAATTATTCATTTATTTATTTATTAATGAAAAAAAATTTTTTATTTTTATTTTCCTAAAAATAAATAAATAAAATAAAATAAAATAAATAAATTAAAAATTAAATTAATTTTACTTTTATAATAAAAAAAAAAAAAAAGAATGGCAATGCTAAAAAACACGAAAATAAAAATTTTTTTTTCTCTTCTATTTTTTTTTGTCTTTTTTTTTTTTTACCTTTAACAAAATGATTTGATTCTATAATCTTTTGAATATAAAATAAAGTAAAATATTTTAAATATAATTATATATTTAATTATTTATTTAAATGTTTTATTTATAAATATTTAAAATTTGAGGCATTTACCATAAGTATAAAAATGTAATAAAAAAAAACTTTATAAGATATAATAATAATAATTAAATAATAATAATTATTATATTATTATTATTATTATTATTTTTTACCACAATAACAAATAAAAAATTAGCCTATAATTAACCATTAAAATTTTAGGCTTGTTTTAATTGATAATCTTTTTTCCTTTTCCTTTTCCTTTTTTTTCCCTTTTTCCTTTTAGATAATCCATAATTTATTATTTATTATTTATTTTTCTTTTTTCTTTTTCGTTTTTTTAGATAAAAGATAATTAATTAATTATTATTTTAAATATATTTACAATTTATTCTAATAATATATTTTATTATATGTATAATTGAATTTTAAATGAAAAAAAATTTTTTTTTTCTTTTATTATTTCGAATGGATTTAGTATTCTTTCCATATAAAGTTATTTTATGTTAGGTAAAAGTATAATAATATATTATAAATTAAAATATAAATTAATATTATATTATATTATATTATAATATATTATATTATATTGCTATATAAAAATTGATTAAAAAATGAATAATACCTAAACTAAACTAAAATGAAAATAAAAATAAAATAAAAAAATATATAATAAAATATATATATAAGAAAAAAAAAAAGATTTTGAAGTTAATAATTATCAATTTTTATTGACAATATAATCTAATAAATAAAAATCTAATAAATAATTTAATAAATATATATTTTAATTATATTATAATTATATTATAATTATATTATATTTATTATACTATTTAAATTTATCCCAAAGAATAAATATTTTTATTTTAAAATAAATAATAAAAGTTTAAATAAATACAAATTAAATATTATTTATTATTATTATTTAGATTATTGATAATAACTTTTTCTTTTTACCAACTCTAATAATTATTAATACATTTACTTTATAGTTTTAATATATTAATTTATAATATAAATAATTTAAAATAAATATATTCATAGATATATTATCCATTTATTAAATATATTAAATATCAAGTAAAAAAAATTTTTTTTTATTTTGTAAACTTTTATAAATCATTTAAGAAAAATTATTTAAATAACATTTTAATATTTTAATATATAATATTATATTATAAATATAATTAAAATATAATGATGTTCATATATTTATTATCAATTTAAATTTATTCAATTTATATATAGATTTGAATAAAATAATTTATTTTATTATGATATAAAAATTTTTTTTTTAAAATAAATAATAATAAATAATAAATAATAAATAATTAAAATATATATATTTATAATTATATAAATATATATAAATATATATTTATAAATATAATATATATATATTTACATTATAATATTCCTATTTATTATTATAATAAAATATATCGATTTATTGTATTGTATTTTAATCTCTATAAAATACAAATATATTAATAAATAAATGAATAAAAGAATATAAATTTAAATAAATTATTCCAATTTATAGTTTAGTCAAAAGTTAAAACTAAAAATGATTCTTGATAGTTAGATTAAAAAGAATTTGTAACGTAATTATTAAAATAAAAAAAAAGAAAGGGAAATTGTATAATAGAAAAATTATATTTTATCATATTTTATTAATATATCATAATATATAATAATAAATATAATATAAATATAATAAATATATACAAATATAATATAATTATATATATTTATTATATATTAAATAAATTAATAAATTAATAAATTATTATCTGTAATATTTAAATATTTAAATATTTAAATATGCTTTTATTATTATTATTATTATTATTAATATTATTATTATTATTATTTATTATTTATTATTATATAATAAAATTATAATTTTTTGGTTTTTTGGTTATAATTTTTTTTTTAGTTTTAGTTTTAGTTTTTAGTTTTTAAATGTTTCTATTATTATTAATAAATTTTGTAATTCTTTTTATAAATTAGAAAAATCATTTTTTTTTTTTATTTTTTAATAATTTTATTTAAATTAATTATTAATTATTAATTATTAATATTAATATTAATAATATATTAAAAAAAAAATAAAAAAGTTTTTTTATATATTAATATGATATAATAAAAAAAAATAAAAAATAAAAAAATAAAAATCATCAAAAAAAAAAATTTTTTTTTTTTTATATTTTTAACTTTTATAGAATCATAATATAAAGTTTTTTTAATATTTATAATTATATAGTAGACTTTTATTCTTTTTTTTTTTTTTTAATAGTTTTACTGGGTTTTTTTTTCTTTTCATTTTTTTTTATAATTTTTCTTAATACTTTATAAAAGAATTTAATTATATTCTTTTCGTTAACCTTTTTTTTTTTTTTTTTTACTTTTTTATATTTATTAAAATCAAATTATAATAATAAATAATAAATAGTTTTTTAAACATCAGAATTATTTAAAATAATACAAATACTTGATTTTTTTTTTTATTTTCCTAAAAAAAAAAAAAAAAAAGCTGTTTCTATACTTAATATTAAAACAGAAAGAAAATAAAAATACTTTTATATCTTTTTATCAAAGTATATTTATTAATAAAAAAAAAAAAAAAAACAAAAATAGTTCAAATTCAAAATTCAATAATTTATTAAAGTATATAGTATTTCTTTTTTGTTAAATAAATATATAATCAAAATAAAATAAATAAATATACAAAAGTAAAAAAAATAAAAAAAAAAAAAAAAAAAGTGAAAGAAAAAAAAATAAATATATCAATATATTATATAGAGAAAATATCAAAAGAAAAAAAAAAAAAAGACTCTATATTATTATAGGTGTTTTTTTTTATTTTTTTTGGAGAATTAATTAAAAGACTTCTTATAGTTTTGTTATAATTAAATAGAAATATATATCAATATCAATATAAAGTTTGAAAATAACTAAAAAAGAAAAAGAAAAATAATTTCTGTGAATTTTAAATATACTAATAAGAAAGAAAAACAAGAAGAAGAAAAAATATTAAATCAAATTTTTAAAAAAAAAATAATTACTATCACTATCACATTCATTCACTATTATCATAATATACATCATCATAACTTCATTATATTTTTTCTTTTTTTTTTTTTTTTGTATAAAATAAAAAAGTTCAATACATATAAATAAATATATTTTTATAAACTATATATATTAAAATATTTTTATAAAATAAATTGATATAGGCAAAACAAAAAAAAATATTGTTAAAATTACAAACTATCATCAATTTATTTATTATACCCATAAATAATATAATAATATTAAAATATAATATATATTTATAAAAATTATTTATTGAAAGAAATTTTGTTTTTAGTTCTTTTTATTAATAGTAAATAGTAAAACAGTATTTTAAAAAAGTTTATTGGAACAACTATTAAAAAATTTAATTCTAAAATTCAATAGTTTCTATAAATTATAACAAATAATAAGAAAAAACAAAAACAAAAATAAAAATACAATAAAAATAAAATAGAATAAAATTAAAAAAAAAAAATTAAAAAAACTAAGAAAAAAAGTAATATTTAATATGAAATATAGGATATATATATAGTATTTTGTTCAATATTATATAATGTAATATATAACTTTTTTTTTTTTTCATTTATGAATATTTTCAAAAAGTAAATTAAAGTTCTTATATAATATTATACAACTCAATAAATTTTCATATTAACTTTTGTTATTAACATTTACATAAAAGTTCAAAAAAGAGAGAAAAATTAATAAATAATAAAAAACACATCAATAAATTTTGTATCAATTAAAATAAAAAAAAAATTCAATAAAATAATATAATATATATATTATACAATTTTTTTTTCTATTCATTTTATATACTTCATAGACAAATATCATTTAATATTCGATACATAGTATATATATATAAATTATTTTATTACAAAATTTCATTTTTCATTTTCATTTACACATATATATAAAAAAAAAAAACGAAATTATTCATGGAATATCATATAAAAAAAAGGTATAACAAGTCTTTTATATATATATATAGTGTTTTTTAATTTATTTTATTTCATTTTATTTTGTTTTATTTTTCAAATGTTAAATAATATTGTTATTTATGTATATAATAATAAAAAAATAATAATAACAATAATAACAATAATAATAATAAAATAAAAATAAAAAATTAATAATAGTCAAAGTCATACTTTTCCAAGAAGTTCTTCTTTTTCAAAGTAAATAGATTATATAGACTATTTTTTTAAATATATAATATTAATAATGAAAAAAAAAAAAAAAAGAATACAAATAATATAATAAATTTTATATAGAAGTTTCTTTATTGAAATTTATAAATTATGATAAATATAATAGTTTTATATTGATAACCTTTTTATTATTATGTAATTCTTATTATAGGGATCTTGATTATGAATATGACAATAATGATAAATTCTTCGATAATCGAAGTTTAGATGGAAAGGCCAAACCAAGATCAATGTAATGACAATTATTCAAATAATAATAATAATAATAATAATAATAATAATAAAAAGACAAATTTTTAATATATTTTTATTATAATATATATTATGTTATTTTATTTATATCAATATATAAAGTACCAATGCAAGGACATCATATTCTTATGCTACAACAACGTAAGTATAAAACTATAATAATTAATACTATAGATTTTTTTTTAAAAAAAAAAAAGAAAATAATATTCTTATAAAAGGTATTAATATAATCTTTATATTTTATTTTATTTTATTTTATTTTATTTTTTTATAGTAAAAGATCCAGGCAAGATAGAATGACGTAAATATTTAAAAAATCAACTATTTTTTTTTTTTAATCAATGAATAATATTCATTATATTTAAGATTATTATTCTTATATATATGTATATTAAAATATTATTAATTTGCTAATAAAATCTTTATCACTTTATCAATATAAAAAAAAAAATAATATAGTCTATTAAATCCATCTGCTTTTTCAAAATTAACAAATAATATAAAGTATGATATATATCTTTAATATATTATATAAAAATTTGATTAAATTAAAAAAAAAAAAAAAAAAGAAACTTATATATATATATAATATATCTTATCATTTTTATAAATGTAGAACAAAATTTTTAACAGTAAGAGAAGATAGTTATAATATGAAAAAAAGTTATTCAGATAATCATATAGAATCAAATGAAACCATAATAAGGTTAATAATAATAATAATAATGATAATAATTATAACTATTTAATTGCAAAAAAAAAAAAAATAATAATAATTATTATTAAATATATTATGTTTAATTTTATTTTTATTAATTTTAATTTTTTTTTTATAATACATTTTTATTACTTTTTATTATTTTTTATCAATATTTTTTTTAAATATTAATAATAATAATAGCGATATTAAAGCAGAATTTATGGATAATAGAAAAATTCAAAATGAAACTCTTATTACTGGTATAAGAAAATTTAATTTAAGACCAAAACAAGGAATAGATTATTTTATAGAGCATGGATTTATAACAGATAAAACACCAAAAGCTGTAGCTCAATTTTTATATGAAGAAAGTCAGGATTCAGAGGACAAAGTTAATGAACATTGGCAATTAGATAAAAAGAATATAGGATTATATTTGGGAGACGTGTAAAGTTTTTATTATAATAATATTTTATTTTTTTTTTTATTTTATATATATTATTTATATATGATTTAACTAATTTAAATTCATCATCATCATCATCATTATTATTATTATTATTTTAAATATAAAATATTTTTTAAATATATATATATATATTGATATAAATCAGTGAAGAATTCAATGTTCAAGTTTTGGATGAATTTGTAAAATTACATAATTTTGAAGGAATACCATATGATAATGCTTTAAGGTATATATATACATATATATATATAAATTTTTATATTTTTTAACTTTATATAATTTAAATCTTTTATATATAATATGTATATAATTATATTTAATAATAAAATTATAATAAATATAAATATAAATATAATAAATAAATAAAGAATATTTTTGGAAGAATTTTTTCTACCTGGTGAAAGTCAAATTATTGATAGAATGATGCAAAAATTTGCTTATCATTATTGTAGTCAAAATAAGAATGTTTTTTCATGTCCAGATACTGCTTATGTATTAGCCTTCTCAATAATATTATTAAATACAGATTTACATAATTCAAGAATAAAAAGAAAAATGACAAAAGAAGAATTTATAAAAAATAATAAAGGAATTGATAATGGTAAAGATTTACCTCTTGAATATTTATCAGTAAGTATAAAAAATATAAATAATAATAAAAAAAAATTATAAAAAAATCTAAAAAATTAAAAAATAAAAAATTGAGTTGAATAGAATATATAATATATTAATAATAATACTAATAATTTCATCAATATTATTAACATATTAATTATAATTATATATATATCTATATAATTTTTTTTTTCAATAATAGTATATTTATGATAATATTAGTCAAAATGAAATAAAATCAAAAACAGGAGAAATTGAATTGGATACCACAAAATCAATAACAAAAATTTTGAATGATATATCATATTCATTTACAAATCCAAATATGGAAGGTTGGCTATATAAAAGAGGTGGTATTGGAAGAAAACAGTGGAAGAAAAAATGGTGTGTAGTAGCCAATAGTTGCATGTACTTTTTCCCAAATAAGGTAATTTTTCATAAATTAAAGAAAAAGGAATATAAAGGGAAAAAAAAAAAGAAATAGAAAAAAAAAAAAAAATTTTTTTTTATTAAATAAATTTTTTAAATATAATTTAATATAAAGTTTTTTTTAATTATATCTATTTATTAAAAATTAATTATTTTATTATATATTTATTATTTTATTATATTAAAAATATAAAAATTTAATATAAATAATTAATATAAATAATTAAATATATTTATATTTATATTTATATTTATATTTTTTTTCTATGATGATCATAATAATACTAATAAAAAAAAAAAAAATAAATAAATAATAAAAAAAAAGAATAAAGAAAAAACAATTGGTATTTTACCATTATGTGATTTAACTGTTTCTAAATATGAATTTGAAAATAATCCACCAAGCAATAATCCTCAATATATTATAAATAATTTATTTAAGAATTTTACTAAAACACGTTATTATTTCATTATAAGAGCAAAACCAAAAAATGAGCAAGAAATGTTAAGAAGAGCATTTGAAAATCCATCAGAAACTGGATCTATACCAAATTTTGCTATTACTGATAATAATCAAAAAGTATTATATTCAAAACATGTTAATGGAAGAGTAATAGCAGGTAAGTTTATATAATATAATATAATAAAATATAATGTAAAATAGTATAATATAATATAGTATAATATAATATAATATAGTTAAATATTAATAATAATTATATATTTTATTTTTTAATTTCATATTTTTATTTTTATTTTTATTATTTATTATTTATTATTTATTATTTATTATTTATTATTTATTATTTATATTTATATTTATTCTTTTTTATTATAATGATAATATAAATAATAATATCATCAATATCAATAATAATATCAACAAATTTTATAAAAAATAGATATTCAGGATTATTATATTTTTGGTGTAGAAACAAAAGAAGAATGTGAATATTGGGTATATATTATTGAATCACAAATACATGATTCTATGGCAGCTTATAGATCATTAGCAGCAGTAAAACGTCATAGTATTATACAAAAGAAAGATAGTAATGAAATAAAAACAGAAACAGGTTCAATAAATTCAACTTATACTGATCTTATAAATAGATCTCCATCAGAAATGTCATCAGCGACAAGAATAGCAAAAGATAATTATATTTATAATGTTGAAAGTATGAGTAATATTCGAAATCATAATACCAATACCAATAGTAAAACATTAATAAATGATAAAGATAATAATACTAATACTAATACTAATAATAATAATAAAGATAAGGATAAAGAGAATATTAATTTAAGTACATTTTTAATAAAATCATCAAAAAATCAAAATTCTACCATCACTAATTTAACCGATCATACCTTTGAAAATTTATCAGATACCAATAGTGATTCAGGTATTATACGTCGTTTTAATAGTTTTAAATTTGCTGATAATATACCAAAACGTTTATCACTAGAATTTAGTAAAATTGATTTATCACCATTAAAATATCCAGGTGATGATGATGATAATGAAGAAAGAGAAGAAGAATATAATTTTAATGAATTTGAAAAATTTGAATTATCACCTTCATCATCATTTATAAGTGATAAATATCATAATATTAATAAAGATAATAATAATAATAATAATAATAAAGATAAAATTAAAAAAAGAGATTTCAAATCATTTTTACATGAAGATGTAGATAGTCCTACAACACTTCATGAAAAACTATTAATACCACGTGAATTCCAAAAATTATATACTGATCCAGATCTATTAACTCCAATAGGAATTTCATATTCACCTGATGATTCTGCTTCAACTATTTCTTCCTCATCACAACAAGATAATCTTAATATTGATATCTTTTATGATGAAATTTTAAAAAATAACAATATTTTAGATAATTTAAAGGATACAACTAATAATACAACTAATAATACAACTAATAATGATAATAATAATGATAATAATAATAATAATCTTATTAATGAAATTTATAATGAACAACATCAAGATATAAATAATTATACATTTAATATTCCATCATTTAGTATTAATTTAGACACTATTGTTTTAGATAAAAACAATTATGACGAAATTAAAACAAGTAATCAACAACAAACACAACAAACACAACAACAACAATGTCAACAACAACAACAACAACAACAATCACAATCACAATCCCCAAAACAAAATCAAAAACAAAATGAAGAAGAAGAAGTTATCATAAATTCTTATTCAACAGGTCAACCATTACCATATCATCCAAATTATATATATGGTAGTAGTACAGATAATAGTATAGAATATGAAAATGATCATACTATAAAAAGTAATCAACATCTTTATCTTCAATTACCTAAACCAAATAATTTCCCATCTCTTAAAAATAAAACAAGTTGTTGTGATATGAATGAAAGTCAAAGTTTAGGTATGATGGATTCCACCATTAAAGGATTTAATGAAACTGATGATAATATACCTAATCTTTCATTAGAATTTAGTAAATTTGATATTATGCCTGTTCAAGAAGAAGAAAAATCATTTGAAGATATTGAATTTGACGAATGTAATACATTTTTTGAAGATCAATCTCAAATACCTAAAGCAGATATAAATGAAATAAAATTTATTAATGAAGAAGGTGATACAATTAATAATGTTTTAACAGGTCCAGAATTTTCAAATATATTGAAATAAAAAATAAAAAAAAAAAAAGAATTTTATTAAAAAAAAATAAAAAAAAAAATTTTTTTTTTATTAAAAAAATAAAATAAAAATAAAATCAAAATAAAAATTCAAAATAGAAAACCAAATAAACCAACAAACTAATTAAAAAAAAAATAATCAAGAAACTATTTAAAAAAAAAAAAAAAAGATAAATGATAAATATTAAATAATAAAAAAAAAAAAAAAAAAACAACTAAAAAACCTTAAAAAAAATTATATAATAAAAAATAATTAAAATAATAATAATAATAATAATAATAAAAAAAAAAAACAATATACAATACAAAAAACAAACAAAATAATTTTGTAAATTGTAAAAATTGTAAAAATTGTAAATTGAAAATGAAAATGAATCAAAAAAACAAAAAAAAAAAAAAAAAAAAAAAAAAAAAAAAAAAAAAAACAAAAAAAAAAAAAAAAAAAAAAAAAAAAAGATATATATATATTTATATATAAAATAAAATAAAATAAAAAAAACCCTCTATATAGTATATATAGTATATAGTTTAACATAATAATAATAATTTTCTATTATATTATTATTATAATATTATTTAAAAAAAAAAAAAAATCTACACATACACGAAAAAGAAAAAAAAAAAAAAAAAAAAAACAAAAAAAAAAAGTTTTATTTATAAATATGTATATATAATGTTTATATATAAATATTATATATATAAATATTATATATATATTAATAAAAAAAAATTATTTAATTAATTTATTTATATATATAAATAAAATACTAATCGCAATAAATATTTTTTTTTTAATAATAATAATAATTTAATTTTGACATTTACACTCACACACTCACAACATTTTTTTTTTTTAAATTTTTTTTTATAGAATAATTAATTAATAAAAATAAAAATAAAAATAAAAAAAAAGTATATAAAAAAAAATAATAAATAAAAGAATATTTAATATAATAATAAATAATAATTTATTATTATTTATTTAATTTTTTTGTTTTTTGAATAATAACAATAAAAAAATTATATATAATAAATAATGAATAATAAGTATAAATATATATATATTTATTAATAATTTAGGCTAAAAAAAATTTTTTTTTTTTTTTTTTGTCAACTTTTTTTAAAAATTTTAATATTATAGAATTATCGAATTTTTTAAAAGCATTAATTTATATTTTGAAGGCAGTTAATTAATTAAAAAAAAAAAAAATAATAATTTAACTATTTTTATAGTATTATTTTAAATTATATTTTTTATAAATATATTATTATTTATAAAAGCATTTATTTCTCGAAAAAAATTTTTTAAATTTTGAAAAAAAAAAAAAAAAAAAAAAAAAAAAAAAAAAAAAAAAAAAAAAAAAAAAAAAACGAAAGTAAATAATTCTTGTCATAATAAAATAAAAAAAAAGTTTGAATAAAACTATTAAAAATAATAAAAGAAACAAATAAATAATTTTTGTCATAATAAAATAAAAAAAAAGTTTGAATAAAACTATTAAAAATAATAAAAGAAACAAAAAAATAATTTTATAAAATAATTTAAATAAATAGCAAATTAAATAACTAAATACTATAAATAAATATATAAATAATTAAATAATATATTAATTATATAACAAATGCAACTTTTAATTCTATTATTATTCATTCAAAACGTCATTGGTTTTTCTGATGGCGTAACCAACAGTGTGAAAGAAGCTGAAGCCAATGTAACGAACGTCATTGATTCTTCTGATAGCGTAACTAACTTAGTGACAGTAGTAGAAGGCAATGTAACGGCTCAATCAGATATAATCCTTAGTACTAATAATGCTAAGAATTATAAAACAAAAAAAAATTGTAATGAAATAAGAAAATATGTTAGTATTGATTGTTTGCCTATTGGATCGAGTTATTCTTCTTCTGATGATAATTTTTTAACATATTCAGCTTGTGAGATGGCATTTGTTAATAATAATAAAATACCAAAAAATGCAACAATATACGAAGAACTTAAAGATCTTCCTCCTCAAACAGTAATATGTAAAGAGAGTAATTCTGAATACAAGTTATCATGCTCTATTGCGGATAATTATAATAATTATAAAAATTTAGATTCAATTGAAATAGATTGTAATAAAGAACGTAATACTACAACCTATTTATATTATTTTTTTCTCGTAATATTTATAATTGTTATTATTGTTATTTTCATAACAAAAACAAAACAAGAGAAATCTAATATTAATGATAATTATAATAACTACTATAATTCTGCTTATAATAATAACTATAATTCTAATTATAATAATACCTATAATTCTTACAATAATAATAATAATAATAATAATAATAATAATAATAATAATAATAATAACAATAATAATAACAATAATAACAATAATGATGATGAACTTCCTGAATATACAATTACTAATAATAAAGTAATTAATAATAATGTAAATGGTAATCCTCATTTGCCAACCTATGAGGAAGCAACTAGATCATAATAAAAGTAAAAATTAATGTTAATTTATATATAAATTAATAATTAAATGGATTATATGCATTAGTTTTATGAGGTACTGAAAAAAAAAAATTATTTTTAGAATTAAAATAGAATATTAAATTAAATTAAATTATTATAATCAATTTAGTAATAATATATATTTTATGAAAAATCAATTGAACATATATTTATTATACTGTTATTTTATAACTAAACAAATAGTTTAGAATAAAAATCAACAAATAGTATAGATAGAAAAAAAATTATTATAATTATTATAAAAAAAAATGAAAAAATAAAATAAAAAAAAATGAAAAAATAAAAAATAAAAATAAAAGTAAAAGTAAAAAGTAAAAAGTAAAATTTACTATAACAAGTTTACTACGTATTTTAACTATTTAATGCGTCTTTTTTTCTTTTTTTTTATTCATAATATAATAAATATTTTGAAGTTTTTTTTTTTTTTTTAAAAAGATTTAATTAATTAATTAAAGTCTTTTTTTTCTTCTCTAATATGATTTATATATAGAAAATTAATACTAATATTTTATCCTTTTATTTACCTTAATTTTATAATTACTTATTCAAAATTTTGTTATAAATAAAAATTCTTTTTAATAATATTTATTAAAGATGTCATTTTTTATTTAAACATTTTTATAAATCAATACACAATTTTAAAACATTTTAATTTTTCTATATATAATTTATTTCTTAGTTCATATTATTTAAAATATAATTTTGACATTTCTATTCTTTTAAATATTGAAAATATTGAAAAATAAAACCAATAAAATGGAATTGCTTATATTTTATATTTTTTTTATATCTTTATTTAGTTTTTTGTTTAATTTTTAATTTATATATATATATAATTAAAACATAAAAACATATGTTTAGATTGTTTATTCAAAGTATTTATGACAATAGTAATAATAATTACTTTTTAAAAAATAAAATTGTATATATAAGTTAATATAGAATAATTTATAATATAATCACAAATATATATATATATTTATATTTATATATATTTATATTTATATATATTATTTTATTTTTATTTAATTAGTGAGTTTTTTTTTTCTTTTTATTTTTTAATTTTTTTATTTTTTAATGGAAAAAATGAAGATTTAAATATAATAAAAATATTTAGTTACAACTTAAGAGTCGCGAAGGAGTATTAAAAAAAAAAATTAAAAAATGATGATGATGATGAAGCATCATTTGATTTCGTATATATATATATATAAAAGATAAAAAAATTTTTTTTAGCTACTGATATAACATAGTTAATTTATTTATTAAGGAACTTGAGTCCATTTTATTATTTATTATTCTTTTGTTTAAATATTCTAATTTTTGATCATAAGAATATCTCTCTATATCTCTACAGTTATATGTAAATGTTATATATATATATATATATAAAAAAAAAGATTATTTGAAAATAGAGTAAAGATAGAAAATCAATTTAATTTGAATATTTGGGACATGAAATAAATAAAAATAAAAATAAAAATAAAAATTATTGTAATTCTAGAAAATTCTATCAAATAATTATTATGATGATTTGAGAAAAAAAAAATTTTTTTTAATTAAAGTTATTAAAGTTTTCTTGAAAAGAAAAAGAAAAAAAAAAAAAAAAAAAAAAAAAAAAAAAGAAAGAAAGAAAAAACTTCTTAATATTACTTTGGGAAATAAAAAAATAAAAATAAAAATAAAAAAAAAATTAAAATATTGCATAATATAGTTTATAATTTTATGGATGTATATTTAAAATAAAATAAAATAAATATATATATATATAAAATCAATAAATAAAAAAATAATTAATTTTTTTTTAATTAACTATAATTCTTTTTCTAAACAGTTATATTATCAAAAAAAATTAAATATTTTCTTTCTTTCTTTCATACTTTTAATCATAACATAAAATAAATTATAAAAACGAAAAAAAGAATTTTTAATAATAAATAAAAAAAAGAATATTTAATAAATAAATATTTAATAATAATAATAATAACAAATTCTTATATTTTATTTTATAATTATAATTATATATATATATATGTATAATATGTATTATATCAGTATTTATTAATTTTTTTTTATTTTTTTCTTTATAAATATAGTTTTTTACATAAATGTTTTATATATATTTTATATTTATTATTTATTATATATTATTTTTTCTTCTCTATTATTATATTTATTTATATTTATTTTTATATATTTCTTTATGAATAATCAGTATGATATTATATCTATTATATTTAATTATCTATTAAAAAATAAAAGGATTCATTTGTTTTATGTATTAGTATTAGTAGTATTATCATCATTAATATTAGTATTATTAGTTGTAGTTGAAGTTGTAGTTGTAGTAGTAGTAATCATATCTGTATTGGTATTGGTATCTTGATGTATAATTGTATCATTAATAGTTGCTGCTTTTGTTATAGATTTTGATGTTACTTTATCTGCATTTTCTGTTGTATAAAGTTCTAAATTACCACCATTAAATTCTTCTTCTTCTTCTTCTTCTTCTTCTTGTTGTTGTTGTTCTTGTTCTTGTCCTATTTCTTTTTCTTTATCTTTATCTAATAATAAAAAATCTTTTGTGAGGATTGATTCTGATTTCATTTTTTCTAATCTTTGATTATCTAATTCTATCTCACTTTCCATTTCTTTTTATATAAATATATATAAATAATTTATTTATTTATAAAAAAAGAAAAAGAAATATATATATATAATATAATATATAGATATAGAATATAGGTCAAATATATATTATAAAAATAAATATAAATATTTAATACTTATTTCTATGATTAAATATTATAACTATTTTATATGTATATATATATTATTTTTTATTTTTAATTTTTAATTTTTAATTCTTAATTACTTTTTATATCAATCTGATCTAATATACTTTCAGAATCTCCTTTTTCAAAATCTATAGAAAATAAATTATTTTTTTCTTCTATGGTAGCTGAATCTAAATTCATACTTAATAATTTTTCATTAGCTAATTCTATTTGAGATTCGATTTCTATTTTTTTTATTATAATATAATATAATATGTATTGTTATAATTATTATAAATTATTAATATTATATTAATATATTTGTAATTCTTATTATTATAAATTATATTATTTTAATTATTATAATTTTTTATTAATAATTTTTTAAATGAAAAAAAAATTATATTTTTTTTTACCTTTCATATCCAATTTATCAAATATACTTTCATATTTTAGTATTTCATCTTCATTTTGTTTTTCATATATCTTTATATATTATATATAAATGATTATATTATAGATTATATATATATATATATATTATTATTATTATTATTATTATTATTATTATTATATTAATTTATTAATTATTGTTATTATTAATCTATTATTTTTTAAGTTTATATAAAAATATATATATATATAAATATACTAACATTATATTCACTTTCAAAATTATTACGTAATTGTTGTAATTCTGATAATTTTTCATTAATTTCTTTCATTTTTTTCTTATTTTCACGTTTTTCTCTTCCACTATAAACTGAATCTTGTACATTGGATTTATTGGAAACTTTTTTTTTTTATTTTTTTATTTTTTATTTAATATATATTAAATAAATAATAAATTAAAAATAGAAAAATAATATAATATAATATAATAATATAATATAATATAATATAATAAAATATAATATAATATAATATAATATAATATAATATAATATAAATAAAAAATAAATATTAAGTATTTCAATTAAAATATAAATATTATATATATATAATAATAAGAATAATAATAAGAATTATATACATACTTGTAGAATGATTTGAAAATAAAGAAACTTGAGAATTTCCATTATAATCAAGATTATTTTGACTTGACCAAAAACCAAAATTCATCATAGATGGTTGTGTATTATTATTATTTTGATTATTATTATTCGATAGTAATGAAGTATTAAATAAATTGCTTTCTGTTTTCCTTTTTAACCATTCTGATGCAGGTACTAATTTATGTAATTTTCTTATATATATATAAATATATATTATATTGTTTTGATTATAAAAGTATAATGTAAAATATATATATATATAAAATTATAAAATATATAAGTATATAAATATAAGTATATAAATAATAATTACTATACACATATATATATATATAATATACATATCAAAAGTTAAGTATTAATCTTATATATATATATATATATAATACTTACTCATTAATGTCTTTTAAAGTATTAAATTCTTCTACAGAAGGTAAATATCCATTTTTTAAAGTTTTTTTAGAATCATTTTTAATATAATCATCTGGATCAACTAATATTTCTTTTGGTATAGAATTTTCATTTTCTTTTTCTTTTTCTTTTTTAATTTCTTTATTATTTTCTTTTCCTTCTACTGTTCCTTCTTTTTCTCCCTTTTCTACTTTTTCTCCTTCTTTATGATTTATAATATAAGCTGATGATGTTTCTAATTCTTCATCTGGTAATTGTAATATGGCTTCTAATCTTAATTTTTCTTCATCGGTTAAAGCATAATAATATCTGGCATCACCTCCTAACTATATATATATATATATGTATTATATATTATATATTATATATTAAATATTATAATATATTTATTATATATATATATATATATAATACACTTTATTTTTTTTTATTTTTTTTCATTTATTCTTATATAATAAAAATTTTTTTTTACCTGAATATTTCTTTTAATAAAATCTCCTTTAAAACTATTTTTACTATTATTATATTTATGATGTTTTTTACTTTTATTTTTATTATTATTATTTTTATTATTGTTATCATTATCATTATTATCATCATTATTATTATTGTTATTAGATTCTTTTAATATTTGTTCTCTTTCTTCATTTTCTTTTTCAAATATTTTTTTTGATATATTATCATTTTTAAAATTCTCTTGTTCTTTATATATATATAATAAAATAATAATCATTAAAAAAAAGATTCCCAAATATATAAAAAATTATAATATTCAATTTATTTTATATTATAAATTATTATAAATTATTATAAATTATTATTTATTATTATTTATTATTTATTATTATTATTAATTTCCTTTTTTTATTTATTTATTATAATAATATATTACCCATTTTTAATTTCAATAATTCTGGATCATCATCAAGATCAATATCAATATCATCAATATCTGGTTTTGAAATAAACATAGAAATTGGTAAAGATTTTGTTTCTGTTAAAAATGTTTTATTTGAAAAAAGTATTTTTAATCGATCTTTATCTTTTTGATTTTCAGTTGAAAAATCAACAACTTTTTTTATAATATTTTGTTTAGTAGGATTAAAATATTCTTCTTCTTCTTCTTCTTCTTCTTTTTCTTCTTCATTATTTTCTTTATCTTCATTATTTTCTTTTTCTTCTTTTTCATTTTCATTTTCATTTTCATTTTCATTTTTATTTATTAAAGATTGTATTTCATGAGTAGAATAATTTAATAAAAGATTTGCACTACTTTCTTCACGTTTTAATAAAGGTCTTGGTAAAGATTTTAAATTTTCATTATTATTATCATTATCATAATCATGATCATTATCATTATCAATATCATTATTATCATTATTAATATTCATTGAAGAAGAAAACATTTTTTTTTGTTTTTCTAAAATTTCATCTTTTAAAAATGTAGTAGGTACTTCTATATCATATTTCATTAAAAATTGTTTATCGGTTTCAGATAAAAATTCTTGAGATGAATTTTTTTCTTTTAATTCTTTTTCAAACTTTTTTTATTTATTTATTTATTTATTTATTTATTTATTTTTAAATTATTATTTTATTGTTATTTTTATAAAATATAAAAATTAATATAAAAATTAATATAAAAATTAATATAAAAATTAATATAAAATGAATAAAATTATATATATTTATTGTAATTTATATAAAAATATACAATATATAGTGTATATATATTGTATTTTATATATAATAATAATACCATATATTTTTGTTCTAATATTTCATCTAATTTTTTAATTTTATTTAAACCTAATTCAATTTTACGTTTTGTTTCTCTATCTTTTTTTTCCTTTTATATATATATATATAATGAATGAATGAAAAAAAAAAAATTATATTTTAATATATAAGATAAATAAAAAAAATTCATGATATTTAATAAATATTTGTTATTATATTATTATATATATTATATTTTTTTTTTCTATATTATATTTTATATTTAAACATTATTACTTTCTCACTTAAAGCTTTATTTTCTGGTGAATCATTATTTTCATCATTTTTAATTTTTTCAATAGATTGTTGTATCTCCGACTTTTTTTTTTTTTATTATTAAAAAAACAAACATTAAACAAATAGAAAAAAAAATTTTTTTTATTTTTAATAAAATATATATATAATATATAATATTAACAATAATAATAATTATAAGATTAATAAAAGAACAAAAAAAAAATAATAAAAATAAAAATAAAATAAAATAAAGTAAATCTTTTTATTAATATTTATATTTATATATTATCATTATATATATTATTATTATTATTATAAGAACTTACTCTAGTATCTTCCCATTTTTTTTGTCTATCAAATAAATTTCTTATTAGTTTATCTGTATTTTTAAGTAACCATTCTTCATTTTCTTCATAACGATTATTTTTATTTGAAATAAATGATTTATTATTATTATTATTATTGTTATTATTATGATTATTATGGGTATCATTTTTATTATTTCCTGTTGTTTTCTTTTATATATATATATATTTATTTATATATAAATTTATTTATGTTTAAATAAAGAAAAAGAGAGAATAGAAAATTAATAGATTATATTTTTAATAATAGCTAATATATATATTAATCTAAGATGATGTATTATTAATATTAATTATTAAGTATCAATATTAATAATTAATATTATTATTATATTAATTTATTAATTATTATTAATTATTGTAAAAATTATTATTATTTTATATAATTACATTTTTAATTTTATCAATTTTATTTGAATCATCAATCTCTTGTTCTAATTTTTCTCTATTTATTTTATTAAATTTTTCATTAATTGATTTTATATCATTTGATTTATTATTATTATTTTTATTAGTAGGTACAGGTATAAAACTTAAACTACTAGATGGACGTTGTCTTGGTAATTGTAATTGAGGTTGTGATGATAATTTTTTTCTATTACCATTATTATTACTATTATTGTTATTGTTATTATTGTTGTTATTATTTATGGTGGAAGAAGAAATATTATTTTTTGAAATATCTGGTAATGTATTTGTTTCAAAGAAAAATTCATCAATTTCTTGACGACTTTCTAAAAAATTCATTTTATGATTTGAATTTTCATAACTATTACTATTATTATTATTTTTATCAATACTTTGATAATGATTTCTTAAAAGAGATTTATTAGTAATATTATTATTATTTTGAGATGAAGATGGTGGTAAAATTAATGAATTTTCATTTTTATTTTTAATACTAAGTAAAGGTCTATCATCCTCTAAAATTATAAAAAAAATGATAAAAATTAAAAATTAAAAAAAAAAAAAAAAAAAAAAAAAAAACATTAATATATAATAAATTATGTAATGTAGAGTTTTAGAGAAAAAAGAAATGAAAATGAAAATAAAAAAATAAAAATTATTTTATTTTAATATTATAGATTACAATCAATTTAACATTTTATTTATATATATTCCATATTATAATAATACAATTGGATTTATAATAATAAATTTTTTTATTATTAATAAGTTCATATCATATTACCTTCATTGGATAATTTAATTAAAGATGGTTTTTCTTGATTATTTCTAATATTCTAAAATAAATATATATATAAATATATATATAAACGAGTAAATAAAAAAAAAGGGAATAAAGGAATACCTTTTTTTTTTAATATTCTATATATTGTTTAAACATACAAAACAAATATGAAAAAAAAAACTATTTTTATACCTTAATTGGCTTCATTTTTTTTTTTATTTTATATAATTATATAATTATTCTCTTTTACTTTTTTTTATTTAACAAAGGACACACCAAAAAAAATATTAATTTTTTTTTCTTAATTATTTTTATTTTATTATTATTACACAGTTTTTTCTCTCTTTTTTATAATTTTAAAAAGATTATAGAATTAAAAAAAAAAAAAAGAATTAATATTTTTTTTTTATTATTTTTTAATTAAATTCATATAACTTTAAAAACTTTAAAAAATATATATAAATATAAATAATAAATTAAGCAGAAAAAAAAATTATTGTTACATATAAATTGTATATAATATTATTCCTATTCTTATATAGATAAATATAAATATTTATTTATTTTTTATTATTCATTAAATCTACTAGTGTTTAATAAAACATTTTCACATATATGTATATATATATATATGTATATTTATTAATAAAATAATAATTTTTGCACTTAACAAACATTTAACTTTTAAGAAAAAAAATTTTTTTTTATCTTATACTTTTTCATATTTTTTTTATATGTAATATTTTAAACATATATATATAATTACTTCTTTTTTTTTTTATTTTTTTTTTTTTGTTATTTTATAAATTATTAATTATATATATCATAGTTAATATTATAAAGTTAATAATAATTAACAATATATACCAAAAAGGTAATTATTTTACAAGTATCTTTTTTTTTTAGGTTAAAAAATATAATAAATTTTTTTTAGTGTTTATTAAATATATATAAATAATTTTTTTATTACGATTATTATTATTAAATATAAATAATAAAAATAATAATATTAAAATAAAAAAAAAAAAAGATAGATTCAAACTTATATAAATATATATTTATCTTTCAATAATTATAATTAATTAATTAATTAATTGCAATTTTTTATTTTTTTTTTTTTTTATTTTATTTATTTATTTTTTTTATATAATTTATTACTTATAATTATTAATGATAATAATTTTTTTTATTATTTTTTTTTTAATTAAATAAATGATTGTTTTATTTTTCTTTCTATAATTTTTTTTTATTAAATATTATTAATAATTTGATGGATTTATATATATTATATACTATACTATAAATTATAAATTATATTACTATATTGAATTTTTATTTTTTTTTATTTTTTTTTTATTCTATAATTTTATGATTCACCATAAGTTTCTTTTAACCATGTTTCACATTCTTCTTGTGTACCATGTGGATTTAAAAATTGCCAATGTTTTATTGATGTCATAATTTCTCTTACTTTTGGTCCTGGTTTCATATGTAATATATTTAATGCATGTTTACCCTAATATCATTTAATTATAATAATAATAATAATAATAAATATGAAAAGAAAAAAAAAATTAATTAATAAATATATATATATTAATAAATTATTGAAAGAAAGAAAAAAAAAATAGTGAATAATATATTATATATATTATATATTATTATTAAATATAATAATATATTGTATATATTAATAATTACATCAACAACAGATTTCCAATTCCAACATTGATCCAATTCAAATTCATCAATATTCTTTGCAAGTCTAGTATATTTATGCAGTATTTTTTCCTTCATTTCATCTAAATAATAAAATAAAATAAAATAAAAAAAGGAAAATAATAAAATATTATATTAATTATTAATTCTTATATATAATGAAATGAATTTTCTGATTATAAATCTATGTATTATATATACATATATAATGAAATGAATTTTCTGATTATAAATCTATGTATTATATATACATGTATAATGAAATGAATTTTCTGATTATAAATCTATGTATTATATATACATATATAATGAAATGAATTTTTTTTTTCTTTTTTTAAACTTTTTTTAATAAAATAAATAATTAATATTTTACCAGTATATTCAGGAGTAGTAACTAATTCTGTAGATATAGCTAATAATAATGCAATAGACCAATCTTCATAAACAGGTAAAATACCAATATTTGTTATAACATTACCAATAGCAATTTTATCGTCAATAGAATGATTTGCTATTTGAATAATATCATCAATATACTTATGTATAATAACTACAGCATCGCTATCACGATTTGGAAGCTTTATATATATATATATAATATAAATATATTAATTAATTAGTTAATTATTTATTTATTGATTTATTGATTTATTTATTTCAATTAAATTTTTTATATATAATTTTATTATAATTATAAAATTTATATAAAATAATAGTAATCCTTATCATTAATATTTATAAAAAAAAGAAAAGAAAAGAAATAAAAAATTTTTTTTTTTTTTAAATATTATTCTTACTTGAAAACCAGTTCTCATAATATATCTACAATAATTATAAGTTTTTCTCTTTTCTATATAATGATAACGTCTAAATGGTAATAATAAAGCGGCAAATTTTAAAATTCTTAAATATTTTTCTGTAAATGGTAGACTAAATTTTGGTACTAATTGGTAAGACTTTGTCTTGGATAATATCCTTTTATATATTTAAAAGGAAATTATAAATTATATAATAAAAAATAAAATAAAATAAAATATAATATAATATAATATAATATAATACAAAATAAAATAAAATAAATAAAACAATTATATTAATTCAATAATTAATAAATAAATATTCATGTTATTCATGTTAGAACATAAAATATTTATATAGGAATAAAATTTTATAATAAAATATATATATATCGTTTCATTATTTACCATTCAGTACATTCTAATGAAGTAATAGCTTCTGAATAATCAAATAAATCTAAATTGGTATCTAAAGTTTCTGGTTTATCAATAATAATATCTAATAAATTAAAATTATTTAAAAATTGTATAGCTAATACAGGATTTGCACCAGTTAACATCTTATCAACTTCATTTCCTATACGGCTACGACTGACTTTTGTTTGTAATGCTTGCTATTTATTTACAATATAATAATAATAATTATAATAATAATAAAATAAAAAAACAAAAAACAAAAAATTCATTATAATATATAGATAATAGATAATAAATAATATATATGATAATGATAATAATAATATCATTATTAATATTAATAATAAAAAAAAATTTTTTTTTCAATTATAGTAATTATTTATATCAAAAAAACTTTTTTTTTTGCTTTTCTTTTCTTTGAAATACCTTAATTTCTGGAATTCTAGAAGCATCACCAATATCTTCGGCTAATTTAAAGTTTAATCTACTAGCAAAACGAACTGTTCTTAAAATTCGAAGAGGATCATCAGTAAATGTTAATTTTGGACATAACGGAGTTCTAATAAATTTATTTTTTAAATCCTCTATACCCTATTATATATAATATATAATATATAATATATAATATATAATATATAATATATTATAAATAGACAAAAAATATAATATAATTTAAAATACATTAAATAATAGATTATTTTAGATGAATAATTTTAAAAAAAAATAAAAATTAATTAGTTATCAAATGGACATAATAAATAAATAAATAAATAAATAACAATTATAATAATAATAATAATAATAATAATAATAATAATAAAAATTATAATATTATTTTAATTATAAATTATTTTATCATTTATAATTAAAATAATATCCATTAAATATTAACCTTTCCAGTAAAATCTTCTATAGTATTAGTATGAATATTATAGAATAAAGCATTAATGGTAATATCACGACGAAAAGCATCCTCTTCTGGTGATCCAAATTCCTTTATAATTTTAATTTTATTATTATTATTATTGATTTATATTAGTTTTTATTTCATTTTTTTTTTTTTTTTTTTTATTAATATATATATATATATTCATTAAAACGTTTCAATAGAAAAAATAATAATAATAATAATTAAATATAAATAAATATGTTAAAACAAACAAATAAATAAATAAATAAAACGATTTATTATTTATTATTAAATATATTTTTAATTAAAATCTCTTTTTTTTTTGGATAAATTATTAAATGAATAAAATTTTGAAATTACGCATGTATTATAAATTATTTTTACACAGAAAAAAAAAAACATATATATATATATATATCCTTTTTTTTTTTCTTTTTTCTTTTTTTTTTTTTTTTTCTCCATTATTATTTAATTTCTTACTTTTTTTTTTTTTTTTTATTTTATTTTATTTTATTTTATTTTATTCATATCAAATAATAATAATAATAATAATAATAATTTTTGTTTAAATATGTTAAATACTAACCATATTAGGAACTCGACTATTTTCACTATAAGTTTCTGTTCTTAAATTAATAAAATCAATCCATTGACCATAAATAAAACCTTTTGCTGTTTCTAAATGTCTAGATTTTTCTGGATTAGATTCTATTTTTTGAACATGTTCAAGACTTAAATTCTTTTCACTTAAATATTTATTTACATAAAGGGCAAATTCATGTCCTAACATGGTATCAAGTGCTACATCTAAATCTGAACATTCGATATTCAATAACTTTAAAAAATAATATTTATATATTTATATATATTGTATTAATATGGGTATAATAAAAAAAAAAGTTATAAAAATAAAATAAAAAAAAATAATACTTAAATATATTATTTTTTAATAATTCAAATTTTTTCTTTCTTTTTTTTTTTTTTTTTTTTATATTTTATTTTATTTTATTTTCATGAAATCCTATAGGATTGTAATAAAATGAATTTTTTTATGAAATCTTAAAAAATTGTAATAAAATGAATTTTTTCATGAAATCCTATAGGATTTGTAATATAATGAATGTTTTATGAAATCCTAAAGAATTGTAATAAAATAAAATTTTTTTATGAAATCCTATAGGATTGTAATATAATGAATTTTTTTATGAAATTTATAATGAAAAAAAAAAAAAGAATTTTTTTATGAAATTTAAATTTATAAGGAAAAAACTATATATATATATCTAATTGAAATCTCATTACATTTCATTTTTGATTTTTTTTTTTTTCTTTGAACTTCAATTTCAAATTTATATATATATATTCTTCCTTTTATTATTCTTTTTTTCTTTTTTCTTTTTTTTGTTTTTCTTTTTTTTTTTTTTTTTTTCTTTTTTCTTTTCTTTTTAATTTTTTAATTTTTTTTTTTTAAATTTATTTTATTTTTACCTTATCTCTAACCCATCCACCAACGAAACGAACAGTAATGGGAGGTAAATTAGGTTGACTTTGATGAATATAGTCGCAAATGTTTCTGAAAAGTTCAACTAAATTCTTTTCCCTTTCAGTTAAAATAAAAGAAAAAGGTTGAATTTCTTTAGCATTTTTGACAGTATTTTCTATCATATTCAACCTTCTCTTTTTTCGTACGTTTTCTTCTAATGTTATCGTCAAAATTTTGGTTAAATTATTTATTATTATTCCTTTTTTTTTTATTAATATTAATTTAGTGTTAAAATAGTTATTATTATTTTTTTCTCACTCTCTTGTTATTTATATATTAAAATTTATATAATTACAAAAAAATGTATAATATTATTAAAAATATTGAAAATTTTAATTGCTTCCATTATTGATAATATTAATATTTTTTTTATTCCTAAATTAAAAATTATACTTGAATTAAAATAAAATAAAAAAAAAGGAAAGAAAATTTACTTTTTATATACTTTTTTTTTATTAAATTCAAATAAGTTTTGATACTTTAAATAATTTATTTTTTTTATTAGATTATTATTATTATTTTTTCTACATAATTTTATTAAAAAAAAAATGAGAGGTTTAGCTTAAAAATGATAAAAAATCTTTATTTTTTTTTTTTTTTTAGATAAAAAATACTATACAGAAAATAAAAAAAAATTTTTTTTAATATAAATTAAATTAAAAAATAATACACATATAAAAAATATATAAAAATACAAAAAATATAGAAATACAAAAATTTATTAATATATGTTATAATAAAATAAAATTAACATTAATATCGATAAATATTTATAATATCAACAGTATAATAATAATAATAATAATAATAATAATAATATTATTATTATTATTATTATTATTATTATTATTATTTTCTTTTTATTAGTATTATTATTATTTTATATTTCTTAATTTACTTTTTATTTATTTATTTATTATTATTTTTCTATAATTATTTTTTAATTAGTTTATTATAGTCATTTTTTATTATATAATAATGTATATTTTATATTATATTCATTTATTTTTTCTTGCTGTTTAATCTTAATATTAAATAATATTACATATATGCTATAAATATAAAAATATATTATTTTTTATTTTATTGACCAAAACTGGAAAAATTAAAAATTAAAAAAAAATATATATATAAATAAATAAATAAATAAATAAATAAATAAATAAAATTTTTTCTTTTTTAAATAAATATCAATTGAACCAATATTTTATTAAAAACTATTATTTTATTAATATTATTATTATTATTATTTATAAAAAAAAAAGAGAACAGAAATTTTTTAAAGGAGTAACTTTAATAAATGAAAAGAAATTTCTATTTTTAAATATTTAAACTATTTTTTTTTTTTTTTTACTTAACTTTTTAAAAAAATAAATATTATTACTTTATCATCTTATATATATAAGATATATAATTGGTTCGTTCTAATATATATACTTTTAATAAGAATGAATTTATAAAAATATTTTTTAAAATTTTTAAACAAATAGATAATATAACAACTGGAAATATTAATAATTATATTTTGGTTGTCTTTTTTTTATTATTATTAGTAGTAGTATTTTGAATTCCATTCTTTTTTAGTGAAATTTTATAATATAAAATATTAAACAATATTTTTATGTTTTTTTTTTTTTTTTTTTATGTTTTTTATTTTATTTTTATCACTTTTTTATATATAAAATATTAAAATAAAATCAAAATTGAATTTTTTTTTATGACGATATAATGCAAAACTTTTTATATTTTATATAGTTAAAAAAAAAAAAAAAAAGAACACATCATGTAGAACTTAATAAAACAATAAATATATATATATAATTTAGATATAAAATATAATCCTTATTATGAAAATTAAAATGATTATATAGGAAAAAAATTATGATCATTTTAATCTGACTGTCTTATCTTTACTTTTATTATTAGAAAATACTCTTTGTTATTTTAGATAAATTTATATTATTATGTTCAAATTTGATTATTAATTAAAAGGGTATAATTTTATTTAACTATGAAGCAAATATATATAAAAAAAGGAAAATAAATTCAGTATAATTTTTTATTTTACTAATTTCATTTATTTAGTTATTTATTTATAATATCTTATTTGTTCAAATATGATTATTAATTAAAAGATATAATTTTTATTTAACCATGAAGCAAATGTATGAAAAGAAAAATAAATAAAGTATAATTTTATTTTACTTAGTTTATTTATTTATAATTTATTATAATTTATTTATAATTTATTTTTTTTTTTTAAAATTTTTTTTTTTTTTATAAAAGTTTATAACATTTTTTATAAACTTTTATACATTATATATTATATTAAAAGTACATAAATATATATATAAGTTTTTACTTTATTTTTTCTTTTCTATTACGTAAATTCACAAAATTTATTTTAAAATTTTTTTGTAATTAAAAATTTTTTGATTAATAAATTAATGATGATAGGTGTGTGTGTGTGTGCATAATTATTATTATTATTTTTTTTTTTTTTTTTGGTAAATTATTGATATTTTTAATTTATAAATTATTTTGCTATTAGGGTTTTCTTAGGTTATATTTTTGTCTTTTTAATTTTAAAATTGACCAGTATTATGAATTTTTATGACTTGCTTTTTGAATTCTATAAATTATTCATATATATGTAATAAATTATATAAATATATAAAAGAAATTAATATCATCAATTTATTCATTAAAATTATTATGCAATACATATTTATATATACAAATTTTTTTTTTTTTTAATTACCTTCTGGTTTATTCCACATTTGAGCGGCATATGTATTTAATGGACTATCATTATTTGGTTCTATATTTTATAATAGAATTTTATTTAATAAAAGATTATTTAATATAAATAAATATTATATTTCTTATATTTATACTATTATTTTTGTTAAAAGTATTATGATTATAACTATTATAATTATATAATTTAATAATTACCTCCAAGTAAACTTTGAAGAGATAAAAGAATAGTTTGTACATTATAAACAGCTGACCATTTATCCTAAAATTTATTTAATATTAATTGTTTTTTATATAATAAAAAATTTATTAATTTATTATATTCATACTTTTATTACACAAAAATAATACCAAAAATTATAAATATTATAATGGATAATGAATCAAAAATTTATTAAAAAAAAAAAAATATATATATATATATATAATATTTACTTTTAAAATATCTAAACATATATTTCCTTCTGTATCTACATTGGGATGGAAACAAGGAGTAGTGAATTTTATAGTTGGAGCAGTGTATGGATAATTAACAGGGAATTTTAAGGATAATTTATATGATAAACCATGATATACCTATATATATTTATATTTATATATAAAGATATACTATATATATTAATAAAAAGAATAAAAAAATAAAAAAATATCCTTCATATATATATAATAATAACGTATTGAAGAAAAAAAAAAAAAAACTTACAGTTCCTGGTGCACCCTATTTTATTTTAATTTTTTTTTGTTAAATGATAAAAAAAAAATTATATATTAAAATATATAAATATTAGATATCATTATATATACAATATAACTGTAATTAATATAATAACAAAGATACATACTTCTATAGTTCCAACCCAACTAAGTAAATTATCTGATTCTGGGAATGCAGAGACGCCAGGTATACCTGCCATCTTTTTTTAAAGTAAAAATATATATAGGTATTGATTAAAAATATCAAAATTTTATTAACATTTTATTTTGAAACAATATTGGATATAAATTAATAATATTATTATTTAAATTTTTTTTTTTTTTAATTTTATTGAAAAAAAAAAAGAAGTATTTGATATTTACCATTAATTGCATTAATTCATTTTGTAATCTGTATAATATTATAATTAATTATAATAAAAGTATTACATTTGTTGTTAATATTTTTTTTAAAAAAAAATGTTTAATTATCTATTTCTTAATTTTTTTTATATTGATTATAAATGTATTATCTTGATAATACCTTTTAGTGACGTTTAAACCTTCAGTTGTATTCATTTTAATCTTTTATATTAATTTTATATGGTATAATAGAGAAAAAATTTTACTATAATATAATTTTACTTTTATAAATGGAATCGTTTTTATTATTATTGTTATTAAATGTTTTTTTTTTATTATAATATGTTGTTTCAAAATTTTTATTTTTTTTTTTATTATATTTGGTATATTATTTTTTATACTTCAAAGAAATTGAAAAATATATATATATTTCTAAGTAAAAAAAAAATATATAATATAATAAAATAAAAATACTCTAATTTTACTATAATAAATAATTTACAAAAAAAAAAATATTCTAAATTTCAAAAAAAGTTTTATTTAAAATATATTTTAATAAAAATTTTATTAAAAGATATTGAAATTTTTTCTTAAAATGAAATATTACAATATTTATAAAAAAAAATGAATATAAAGAAAAAAAAAAAGAATTTAAAAAATACAAAAAAAGAGAATAATTTCTTTCTTTTATATTTTTTTTTTTTTTTTTAATTTATGAATATGAAATAATTATCATTATTTAATATTTTAATAATTTTTTTTACAGAAAGTATATAACTATTTATTATATATTTATATATAAATAATTATTTATTATTTAATTATTATTAACTATTATTTTATTATTATTTTGTTATTTATTAATAATAATAAAAAAAAAAAGACAAACCTTAAAAATAAAATCAATAATAAAAATAAAAAAAAATTAAAAAAATTTTAAATAATTAATTTGAAGTATAATTATAAATATATTATAATATAAATAATAATATAAATAAAATAGAATAAAAATAAATTTAAATAGAATAACTAATATATGTATAAATATTAATATTAATATTATTAATATTAATAAAAAAAGCTAGAATAAAAATCCGTAATTATATCAATGAATGAATAAATAATATATAAATAAATATTTATTATTTTAATAATAAAAAGTCAACAAAGTTAATAAATAAAAAAATTATCCAAATAAAATATATAAATAAATATATAAATAAATTAATTAAAAACATTTATTATTTTTATATATATTAAAATATACTAAAATATATATAAAGAAATTCTATATAAATATTTATATGAAGAATGATATAATATAATATAATATAATATATATAATATAATATAATATTATATAAATAATTCTATTTAATAGTCAAATTATTTAATATAAAATAAATTATTTATTTACTTTATCCATTTATTTAAATTATTTAAATTATTTATCTATTTATTATTTATTTATTTATTTTTGTGACAGGTCATAAATTATAATTAAAAATCTTTTTTTTTTTTTTTTTTTTTTTTTTCAATTTATAGTCATTCATTTTTTTTTATTTATTTTTTTATTTTAATCAAATTTAATTTAATTTAAACTTTATTTATTATAAAAAATAAAATTAAAACAGATTATTTGATGGTTAATAATTGTAAAAATTTTGGTGAATTTTTTTTTTATTTTTTTTATTTACTAACTATAAAACCATCAAAACTAATTTTTTATTTTTTTTAAATTATTTTTCCATTATATAAATGAATAGTTAAACAATAATTAAATAAATATTGAGTTTTTTTTTTTATCCAAATATTTAAACAAAACAAAACGAAATTTTAAACTTAACAATTTATAAAAAAAAAAAATAAATTATAATTATAATTATAATTATTATAATTGTAATTATTAATTATAAAAAATAAGATATTTTAACATCAAATTATTTTTTATTTTATTAACCATACAAATAGATCTAATAAAAAAAATTTGATATTGATAATAATAATTTTGTAGAAGAATCCAGATAAATAATAAATAAATAAATAAATTGATTAATATTTAAATAAATAAATTTTTAGATTTAAATAAATAAATAAATTAATATTTAAATAAATAAATTTTTAGATTTAAATAAATAAATAAATTAATATTTAAATAAATAAATTTTTAGATTTAAATAAATATATAAATTAATATTTAAATAAATAAATTTTTAGATTTAAATAAATAAATAAATTTTTAGATTTAAATAAATAAATAAATTAATATTTAAATAAATAAATTTTTAGATTTAATCTTATATAAATTATTATAATTAATTATTCTATTTATTTATTTATTAATTATTTATTCATTTATTATTTGTAACTTTTGAATTCTATATTAAGTTATAAAAGACTCTATTAAAAGTCATAGTTAGTTAATATAATATTAATTATGACTTATTTATTACTTTTTTTTTAATGTAATCGTTTAATATTTAATATATATTACATGAGTTAAGTTATAGTCTAATTTGCAATTAAGATTAGTATTTATTAATATTAATATTAAATACTTTTATTATTATTGTTCCATTTACATCCTAAAAAATAATTAGTTATGAATAAAAAAAAATATAATTATGACTATTGTTATAATAATTAATAATTAATAGTGTAAAAAAAAAATTTATTAAAAAAAAATAAAAAATTAAAAAATTATAGAAAGAAAGACTATATAGATTAATGTTAATTTATTATTTATTTAAATAAGTAAATTCATTCATTTATTAATTTATTTTTTTGAATATTCATTTATTTATTTATTTGAATATTCATTTATTTATTTTTTTATTTATAAAAATGTCAATTTAATAAATGTAAAACATCTTAAATAAAAAAAAATAAAAAAATAAAAAAAATAAACAAAAATTAAAATTTATAATTATATTATTCGTTTATAATAACAATATATGATAATATATAATTTTTATTTAATTAAATTCAACTTTAATATATAGTTAAATTAGAATTAATAAATAAAATTTAAAATTATTGTTTTATATATAAAAAAAAAATAAAATATAAAATCATTTTTACAATTTATTGAAAGACTATACATTAATTATACATTATATGATACATTATTTATAATATAATTTATAATATATTTATTTTTAATAAAATTTATTATAATAGAATAGAATAGAATATATATATATAATTTATTGGCAATATTACTATATTTAATATTATTTATTATTATTTAATTTTAATAATATACACGACACAATATATTGTATTATGTATTATGTATGATAATAAAATTATAGAATTTTTTTTTTTTTTTTTTTATGGCACACAATTTGTACGTCACTTTAAAATTATAGAAAATATTTTAATAATATATATATTAACTTATTATTTATATTATAGTATTTATTCAATATGATTTTATTCATCAATTACTTATTCATTCATTCATTTATTTATTCATTTAATTATTTATTTGTTATAAAAATAGTCAACAAAACTATTCTTGTTTTTTAATTATATAGTTAATTTTATATTTAAATAATGTAAATAATTTTTAGGTCTTCACCATACATGCGCCACTAAATTTTTACATTTATTTTATTATATTATATTTAATGTTATCATATATTAAAATCTATTTGTGCTATTGTATATATGTATATTATTAAAAATATTAATAAATTTCCGCAATATAATAAAAATATAGAATTAAATTTTTATGATGACAATTAATGTAATTAAAAATTAAAATTATTGTAATATTAATATATTAATAAATATTATTATATTACTATAATACAATATGATATATATGATGTATATTGTGTATCATTTCTTGGATTTCTTGGTTTTCACGGATTAATAAATTTATATATATAATTAAATATATTATAATATATATAAATAAATAAATAAAATACAAATATATTTATTTTTATTAATAATAAAATATTATGAATATCAAAAAGTACGATCATGATATGATGGACAAAATTTAATATTTATAAAGTGTGTATTTTAATAAAAAATTATTTAATAAATATTAAATAAAAAGGAAAAAAATAAAAAAAGTATATATAACATTATAAGCATATTGTTTTATTATTGTTTTATTATTGTTTTTATTATTTGACTATAATTTTTATAATTAATTATTAGTACATTTATTTAATTTTTATTATAATTCTTTTTATTTTTATAATAATTCTTTTTATTTTTTTAATAATTCTAATAATTATTAATTACATTTATTTAAATTTAAATGTCTATTATTTTATTATTTTAATCTAATATAAAACTGTCTTATACTAATCTAATTATTTTAAATATTATAAAATGTACATCATATAAAATCAAAATATTATAAAAATTATAGAATTTTTTTTAAAAAAATAAAAAAAAAAAGAATATACCAAATTAAACAATTTTTTTTTTTTTTTTAGATCATATATTAATAAGCATTGTCTTTAAATTTTAAGTTTTTAATAAATTTTTACTATGCTTAATATTTTATTGAAGATGATCATGATATATATATTTATATATATATAAAAAAAGTAAATAATTTTCATTATTGAAGGTTCTTTATTTTTCATGTACTGATTAAATTAAAATATATATTTTAATTTTTTTTCTATTATTTTGAATTATTTCATAATTTTAAAAAGTAAAACTTTTTTTTTTTTACTTCTTACTTTTTAGATTATACTATATATATATATATAATAATTATTTCATTGACAATGATTATATAATTTAAAGTTTTTTTTTTTTTTTTTCAATAAATTAATTAATTATAATTATTCAGTTTGTCCACATTATTTATGCTTAACTTATTAATAATTATACTTAATCTTGTCTTTATACTCATAATAAAAATTTTATATATATAATATATAATAAATATTCCTATTTCCTATTTTTAATATTATGATGACTTTCAAAAAAAAAAAAAAAAAAAAAAAAAATTTTATATACTTTTATTTAACCATAATGATTATTATACCTTAAATTAAAAATTACAAGTATAATATATATTAATGAGGAAGAAAAAAGTATAATTATTAATTAATTAATAAAGTATAAATAATGTAGACAACTGTATAATTAGAATCAATGATTTATTGGCGAAGTATTTTTGTAGATTAAATATAATATATGTATATCAAAAAAAAAAAAAAAAAAAAAAAAAAAAAAAAAAAAGATTAAATTATTAAATATGTAATTATAATTATATTTAAAATATAATAATTATTATAGTTATTATATAATAATGTATAATAATTATTTTTTTCCAATTTGCTGTATAGAAGTTAACATAATATTATTAATATATATTTCAAAAATTATAAAGTTATATAAATATATATATATATACAATTTTTATAGACAATGAATTCTTTAAATATAAATGATATAATTACTGATTTAAGTATAATCTATGAAAGGCAAAAAAAAATTTTTCAATTATAAAAAAGGTAAAAAGGTTATTTAATTAGATATTTATATAGATTTAATAGATTATAAAAATAATACCTAATTAATAAGTTATAATAAACTTTAAATTAAGTTAAGAGACATTATTATTATTATTATTATTATTATTATTATTACTAAGTAAATCATATTAATATATTATAAATAATATATATATATTATAAATGAAAATGTTCATATTTCTTTACACTTCAATATACATATACATTTTTTTTAAAAAATATATTCATTATATAGGTTTAATTTTAAAAGATCAAAATATTAAATAAATTTAATTGAATTGTATTAATCATTCATAATAAAATGTTTATATTGAAAGACATCCTTTTTTAAAAAATAGGTTTTAATGTTTTTTTTTTTTTTTTTTTTTTAACAATTGATTATTTAATTTGACAATGACTGATGAATTTTTTATTAATTTTTTTTTTAATTATATTATTTTTTATAGTTTACTTTTAAAGTTTATTACTAAAGAAGTAACCATTTCACTATTTAAATGTAATTTAAAGAAAAGCCTCATAAAATCATAATTAAATGCATAAAAAAAAAAAAAAACAAAAAAGAAAACTTTATTAATAATTATTATTATTAATATTTAAAGAATAATATGGAAATAATAGAATGAATAAATAAAAAAAGTTTTTATTTTTTTTTTTATTTTTATAATTAAAGTTTCTTTTTTTTTTTTTTTTTTAGAATTTTAATAAGTAAAATATTAAAAATTCTAAAAGATTATTTACAATGGAAATAATAAATAATAATTATAAATGGTCATTTATATTATTTAGGTATAGTAATGATAAATAAATAAATAAAATAAAATAAAATAAAATAAAATTGTTATTTAAATTAATTAATAAAAAGTTTATAAACATTAAAAAAATCATAAGATAAAAAAAATTTTGAAAATGATATTTTTTTTTAAGTTCCGTTTATATTATATTTTGTATTTTATATTTTGATTTTGTTATGACTAACAGTAATCTTATATTATTAATTAATGTTAGTCATACAAAATCAAAAAGATATAGTATTTAATTTTATTTTATTTTTATTTTATTTTATTTTATTTAACCTAAAAATTTATTTAGTAGGAATGAATAATGAAATAATGAAGAATTTATTTAATTTAATAATATTTATTCATTAATTTATGGTATAAACTTTTTTTTTTAACTTTAATTATTATTTTTAATAATTCTAATAATTTTAAAAATTTTATTTGGTTAATTGTTTGCTTTTTTGCTTTTTTTTATTTATTTATTTATTTAGTAAAAAAAAAAACATTTCAAATTTTCATAGAATTTAATTTATAATATTATAAATGACAATTTATTATATATATAATTTATAATAATATAATACATAATATATTATATTATTATATTTATATTATATTTTATTCAATTTTTTTATATTATACTATTAAATTATAAAAAAAAAAATTTTTTTTTTATTTTCTATTTTTCTATGCATTTTATCTTTATTATCTTTATAGTCTTTTTTTTTTCAATGTTGTACAAAATATTTAATTAAGTAGAAATGGAAGCATTTTTTAACCAATAGAATTTTAGAAAATAAGGTTAATTATTTTGACAAATAATATGATTTATATTAATATAATAATTAATAAAAATTTTTAATTTTTTAATTTATTTTTTTATAAGTTGATAATGAATAGATCGGTACTTTACCCATACTTTTTTTAGGTAATTATATAAATACAATATATTATATTATACTGATTAATATATGGAACTGATGAATAAAATGATGATTGACTTTTTCTTATTATGGTAATAATTAAATTATTACTAAAATAAAAAAAAAAACATAGTCAAAAAAAATAAAAAAATAAAAAAGACATAATAAATTCATAATTAATAATAAAAAAAAAAGGACAGATAAAATGCTAATTTATTTATTTATTTATTTATTTATTTATTTATTTATTTATTTATTTATTTATTTATTTATATATTTATTACTAAAAAATATAATTTTTTGGAATAATATATATAATATATGGATATGACATTCTTTATATATATTTATTGATTGATATTGAAATTATATAATAATATAATATAAAAATAAAAGAAAGATAAATATAATAAATATATATAAATATATATTGATATAATAAAACAATAATAATATATTAAATTTAATAAAGTATATATAAAAGAAGGAGAAAAAAAAAAAAAAAGGAAATCATACTGAATACTTTTATGTCTTACTAGATTTAAAATACTAAATAAGGAAAAAAAAACTTAAATAAAAAAGACAAGAAATTCCAATAAATATAAAAGTTAACTGGTATTTCTTGTCTTTTTTATTTAACTGTTATAATAAGTAATAATAATAAGTAATAATAATAATTAATTTAATTATCATAATTTTTATTTCATTTAAAGTAAAAAAAAAAATTATATGTTATTATTTTCTTTTTTATAAGTATATGATAATAAATAAATAAATATAATTTTATATTTTATATTTTATATTTTATCTTTTTTAAAAATTTTAGTATAATTTATTTGACATAATGGATGGATAATTAATTATTTTAAAATATAAAATAAAAAATTTAGTTTTTTTTTTTTTTTTTTTTAATGACATATGGATAATTATTATTTTTAAAGTATTTTTTAAAAGAAAAAAGAAATCTTATATAATCTAAATAAATAATCTAATAATCTAAAAATTTAATAATCAAATTATCCAAAAATAATCTAAATTAATAATCTTAATAATTAAAAAAAATTTTTTATGAGTTTTAAACTTTATTTATTATAAATTTCTTTATATTAAAAAAAATCAAAAAATATAAAAATATAAAATATAAAAAAATAATTAATTAATAAAAATGGATTTTTAGAATTAAAAGATTATTTCAAAAATTATTTGATTTTTGATTATTTTACTTTGTTCAATATATTTAAGGAAAAACAGAAGAATGAAATAATCAAAAAATAAGTTAAAAATAATTGTTTCTTTCTTTTTTTTTTCTTTTTTCTTTTTTTAAAGATTTAAGATCATTTTAAATATTATAAATTATAAAATTAAAAATATTAAAAATTAAAATAATAATTTTACCTTTTTTTTTTTTTTTATTCATTATTTCTTTATTCATTATTCATTATTTTTTTTTGATTATTTCTGTTTTTCCTTAAAAAGAAATATAATAAATTTTTTTTTAAAGTATATTAATTATTAAAATTATATAAAGTTCTTCTAATTAATATTTAATAAATAAATGCAATTATATAATTAATAAGTTAAAATGAATTAGTATTATTTTAAATATTGTAAAAAAAAATAATTATAAAAATATATAATATAGCAAGAAAAGAAGAAAACCTAGAAAATATTATAGTAGTTTTTAAATATTATATTACATTCATTTAACTATATCCAAAGTTATTAATTTTAAAGAAAATCAAAACCTTTTTTTAAAACCATTCTGTGTAATTCTCTAAATCTCTAAATATAATAATAAAAATCAAATGAATTTTTTTATTAATTTTTTGTTATTATTTTTTTGTAGTATTTTAAATACTATTAAAATGATTTATAATTTAATAATTAATATATAAATATAAATATAAATTTATTATTCTTTTATTATTCATTATTATTATTCATTATTGTTATTAAAAGATAGGTTAAAGTAATAATAAAAATAAAATAATTAAAAATTAAATAATTAAAAATAATAATTAAAAAATTATTAATAATTAAAAATAATGAATACTGTCAAAATAAATTAAAAAAAAAATTTTTTTTTTTTTTAAATTATATTTTCAGATTATAATTTGAATTATGAATTACGAATTAAACTTTTTCCAAAATTATTTTTTTATATGGTAGAAAGAGAAAAAAAAATTTAATATAAGTTAACAAAATCAAAATCAAAATCAAAATCAAAATAATTTTTTTTTTATTTTTTTATTTTATTTTTTCAATAATTTAAAATGTATTGAATTGAATTGAATTGAATTGAATTATTTTATTAATTAAATAATAAATGAAAATCCAAATAAAATCCAAATAAATAAACTGTTAAAAACAAAAAAGAATAATAAATTTATTTTTAATTCTTTATTTTTTTAATTTTTTTTACTCCACAAATTAATTATTATTAATTTTTTTAATTATTATTTTTAACATCCATCAAAAAAAAAAAAAAACTTTTTTCTATTTTAAATTATTAAAATTAATTTTATTTTTTATATTATATAATTCAATATATTTTTAATTTAGTAAGATATAAACATTTAATATGATTTCTTATTTATACACCAAGAACAATGTTCTTATATGTTATTATTATTAAATATTTTTTTACAATATTTTTTAATCATTTTTTTCTTTTAAATCTTTAATTATATTTTACATATATACACTTAATTCTATATATTATATAAGTTTTTTTAAATACGTAATTGTTTAACTTTTATATTAGTTTGTAAAAAGGAAGAAAAAAGATTAATAAAATATAAAGGTATTAAACCTTAAAAAAAAAAAACTTATTATTATGACTTATTACTATATGGAAAGAAAATATATTTGAAAATTAGATTTAATAATTTTTTTAACAACTTTTCCTTTTTGTTTACAAAATGTTGATCCTATATAAGAATTAGTATTAAAAGGTTTATTTTTAATTGAATCAATATTTA
>MCFG01000679.1:0-15977 GCA_002104895.1 Anaeromyces robustus | reverse complement strand
TAAGAAAAAAAAATTATTATATATATATATAAGAAAAAAAAAAATTATTATATACAAAAGAAAAAAAAATTATTATATATATATAAGAAAAAAAAAATTTATTATATACATAAGAAAAAAAAATTATTATATATATATAAGAAAAAAAAAATTTATTATATACATAAGAAAAAAAAATTATTATATATATATAAGAAAAAAAAATTTATTATATACATAAGAAAAAAAAAAATTATTATATATATATAAGAAAAAAAAAATTTATTATATACATAAGAAAAAAAAATTTATTATATAATAAGAAAAAAAAATATAAGAAAAAAAAATTTATTATATACATAAGAAAAAAAAAAATTATTATATATATATAAGAAAAAAAATATTATTTTATATATATATGAAGTAAACAAAAAGATATTTATATAAGAAAAAAAAAAATATTACTATGTATATATATAAACAAAAAAAAATAATTTTATTATAAAGTAAACAAAAAAAAATATTTTCTTATGTATATATAAAGTAAACAAAAAAAAAATATTTTCTTATGTATATATAAAGTAAACAAAAAAAATTTATTTTTATATATATAAAGTGAACAAAAAAAAAATTTATTATATATATATAAAGTAAACAAAAAAAAAATTTATTTTATTATATATATATAAAGTAAACAAAAAAAAAATTTATTTTTATATATATATAAAGTAAACAAAAAAAAAATTTATTTTATTATATATATATAAAGTAAACAAAAAAAAAATTTATTTTTATATATATATATAAAGTAAACAAAAAAAAAATTTATTTTTATATATATATATAAAGTAAACAAAAAAAAAATTTATTTTATTATATATATATAAAAAATTTATTTTATATATTAATTTAATTTTTTTTCTCGAGATGTATTCAGATGCAAAAAATTTGAATACTTACTTATGAAATAATTTTCAAGATGTAAATTAAAAAATTTAATTATTTTTTGATTTACTATACATAGTTTAATTTTTTAATTCTCAATATTATTCAAATGATAAAAAATTTGAATATTCAATATACTATTAAAAATTTTTATTGTACTACATATAGATAAATTTTATACTTTATTATTAGAATAGCTTTATTAGATATACTTATACTTTATTAATTTTATTAATTAATTTAAGAAATTTTTTTACTATATATATAATGTTTTAATGTAAATAGTATTTATGTATTATGTATTTATATATATAGATCTAATATGTTTATACATTTACTAATACAATTTCCATATATAAGAAATTCCTTTTTCGGAAGAGAGTTTCCTTATATGGGAAAAGTAGTACATTATATATATTAAATTACGTGAAAATTACGTTTTGTAATGCCGATCACGTAATTAACTTTGACTATTTTTCGAAAAACTTTTTATATATATATATTCTATAGTATAGAGAGAGAGAAAATTGGAATACATTAATGTAAGGTAGTACGAAAGTTTAAAAACCTTAATTTGTTAATGTAAGAAATTTTTTAATATTTAGTATTTCGGTACTAGATCCAACTTTCCTATACTAATATTTTAAATTATACCTCATGTATTTTCTATTTTATCTCATGTAAATCTTCTATCACACAAAAAAGAAACGTATTAATAAACAACATTTAAAACCTAACCCTACTAACCCTATTATTATCATACACTTATAATAATAATTAAATTTATTTATATATTATTTAACCATCCATTAATATAATTTATTATTGTCATTCACTTATAATTATAATTAAATTTATTTATATTAATATTATATATACATTTATTTATTGAAAAAAATAAAAATATCCCTTTTTATTAATAAAGTAGCCTTCAATTCACTTCAAATTTGAATATAATATTAAAAATAATATGTTATTAAAAAATAGTTGTAAAAAATATAATAATTTTCTAAATAATTTACCTTTTAAATTTAAATGAAATGTTCAATCCATTTTTAATGGAACTTCAATGGAATTTCAATGGAAATTTATCATTAAACTTTGTTTATTCTACTTTAATTTTATTTTTATCTATTATTTTTAGTATCATTGTAATGCTTTGATTTCCAAGAATATAAATATCAAAATAAAAATGGACATTAACATAGTAAAAAATAGAGATATCTAAAATTATTTATTTATTATTAATCATTCATTAATATATTTATTTATTTTATTATTATTGATTCATAAATTAAAATTATTTATATTATAATTATTTATACACTAATATAAATTATATTATTTATTTAATAAATATTAATATACATTAAAATAATATTAAATTTATTTATTTAAAAGAATACTTATATACATTTATATATTTAAGTTTAAATTTATTTAGTTTAATTATAAACATACACTCACTAAATGCTCAAAATTACTTTTTTTAAAAAAAGTGTCTTATTTAGTTGTCCTGAAAAATTTTACACATAGAAATATGTTTTTTTTTTTTTTTTTGGTTAATGTATATATAAATTTTGAAGATTTTTAAGGTCAAAAATCTTGAAATTAGATGAGAAATTTTCAATGGAATTTCAACTTTGACCTTAAATTTTTCTATATTAAATTCATTTTTACTACTTAAATTTGGTATTATTATGATCTTCTCACCTTCAATAATAAAAATATATAAAAATAAATAGGTCTTAGCATAGTAGAAATAGGGTGTTTTTAGGATTCATTTAATTTATTATTATCATTCACTTATAATAATCATTAAATTTATTTATATTAATATTATACATACATTTAAATATTGAAAACTCAAAAAGTAGTCATTTTTATTAATAAAGTAATGTTCAATTCCCTAAAAATTTTAATATAATAGTGAAAACGATATGTTCTTAAATATATATGAAATATAAAGTTTTTTTGTAATTTTTGGCTATTCAATTTAAATGAGAATTTCAATGGAATGTTAAATTTAGCTTTTAGTATTTTTTATACTAAATAAATAAAAGATACGGACACAAAAGAATAAATTTTTTATATTTATTAGGAATTATTATCATATATTATTAAGTTTCTAATATTATTTTCAGTACTATTAATATATTATAATAATAATAATAATAATAATAATAATAGTAAAAACTCTTGTTATTATCAATTCACTTCTTTTGAATACTATGATTCATATATGAAAATTTTATGGACACTTTTTAATAGGTAGCAACCCTACCTCAATATTTTTACTTCTAGTTTTTTTTAAAAGATAGATTGTTATTAGACCTTCATGGAATGGTATTTCTTATTTCTTAGGCATGAAAATTAATAATTTTATATCACTCTATAGAAATCACTTTTTTATATTTATATATATATTTATATTCAAAGAAAATTTTGTATTTTTTAATCTACATCAATTAAATTTAAATATATTATTCTTATATTTTAATATGTTTTTGTACAGGAATTTGCGTAACTTTTAAGCTATAATATGTATTTGTAGCATAAATTTTAAAAATTTCATATTTACCAAATCCTTACTTACAGATAAATCAAGTGTGATTGGGAAAATTTTTTGTGATATTTTTTAGCATAGCATAACTGAATGTTAATATTTTTGCTTCTAGTTTTTTTTAAAAGATACTTTATTGTTTAAACTTCATGGAATGATATTTTTTATTTCTTAGCTATGAAAATTGATAATTTCATATCATTTTATAGAAATCACTTTTTGATATTTATATATATATATATATATTCAAAGAAAATTTTGTATTTTTTAAACTACATCAATCAAATTTAAATATATAAGAATTATATTTTAATATGTTTTTGTACAGGTTTTTGCGTAACTTTTAAGCTATAATATGTGTTTGTAGCATAAATTTTAAAAATTTCATATTTACCAAATCCTTACTTACAGATAAATCAAGTATGATTGGGAAAATTTTTTGTGATATTTTTTAGCATAGCATAACTGAATGTTAATATTTTTGCTTCTGGTTTTTTTTAAAAGATACTTTATTATTTGAACTTCATGAAATGATATTTTTTATTTCTTAGACACGGAAATTGATAATTTTATATCATTTTATCAAAATCATATTTTGATATTTATATATATATATATATTCAAAGAAAATTTTGTATTTTTTAATCCACATCAATTAAATTTAAATATATTACTCCTATTTTTTAATATGTTTTTGTACAGGATTTTGCGCAACTTTTAAGCTATAATATGTATTTGTAGCATAAATTTTAAAAATTTCATATTTACCAAATCCTTACTTACAGATAAATCAAGTATGATTGGGAAAATTTTTTGTGATATTTTTTAGCATAGCATAACTGAATGTTAATATTTTTGCTTCTGGTTTTTTTTAAAAGATACTTTATTATTTGAACTTCATGAAATGATATTTTTTATTTCTTAGACACGGAAATTGATAATTTTATATCATTTTATCAAAATCATATTTTGATATTTATATATATATATATATTCAAAGAAAATTTTGTATTTTTTAATCCACATCAATTAAATTTAAATATATTACTCCTATTTTTTAATATGTTTTTGTACAGGATTTTGCGCAACTTTTAAGCTATAATATGTATTTGTAGCATAAATTTTAAAAATTTCATATTTACCAAATCTTTACTTACAGATAAATCAAGTTTGATTGGGAAAAATTTTCATTATATTTTTTAGCATAGCATAACTGAATGTTAATATTTTTGCTTCTAGTTTTTTTTAAAAGATACTTTATTGTTTAAACTTCATGGAATGATATTTTTTATTTCTTAGCTATGAAAAATAGTAATTTTATATCATTTTATAGAAATCACTTTTTTATATTTATATATATTTATATTCTAAGAAAATTTTGTATTTTTTAATCTACATCAATCAAATTTATATATATTATTCTTATATTTTAATATGTTTTTTTACAGATTTTAGCGCAACTTTTAAGCTATAATATGTATTTGTAGTATAAAATCTAAAATTTTTATATTTAATACTATTCATACATACCGTTAAATCAAGTGTGATTGGGAAAAATTTTCATTATATTTTTTAGCATAGCATAACTGAATGTTAATATTTTTGCTTCTAGTTTATTTAAAAGATACTTTATTGTTTAAACTTCATGGAATGATATTTTTTATTTATTAGCTATCAAAAATAGTAATTTTATATCATTTTATAGAAATCACTTTTTGATATTTATATATATAATATTATTCAAAGAGAATTTTGTACTTTTTAAACTACATCAATCAAATTTAAATATATAAGAATTATATTTTAATATGTTTTTGTATAGGATTTTGCGCAACTTTTAAGCTATAATATGTATTTGTAGCATAAAATTTAAAATTTTCATATTTATCCTATTCATACTAACAGATAAATCAAGTGTGATTGGGAAAATTTTTTGTGATATTTTTTAGCATAACGTAACCAAATATTAATATTTTTGCTTCTAGTTTTTTTTAAAAGATACTTTATTGTTTAAACTTCATAGAATGATATTTTTTATTTCTTAGACACAAAAATTGATAATTTTATATCATTTTATCAAAATTACCTTTTTATATATATATATATATTTATATACTAAGAAAATTTTGTATTTTTTAATCTACATCAATCAAATTTAAATATTTAATTTTTATATTTTAATATGTTTTTGTACAGGATTTTGCGCAACTTTTAAGCTATAATACGTATTTGTAGCATAAAATTTAAAATTTTCATATTTATGCTATTCATACTTAACAAATAAATCAAGTGTGATTGGGAAAAATTACTGTGATATTTTTTAGCATAACATAACCAAATGTTAATATTTTTACTTTTAGTTTTTTTTAAAAGATACTTTATTGTTTAAACTTCATGGAATGATATTTTTTATTTCTTAGCTATGAAAAATAGTAATTTTATATCATTTTATAGAAATCACTTTTTTATATTGATATATATTTATATTCTAAGAAAATTTTGTATTTTTTAATCTACATCAATCAAATTTATATATATTATTCTTATATTTTAATATGTTTTTTTACAGATTTTAGCGCAACTTTTAAGCTATAATATGTATTTGTAGTATAAAATCTAAAATTTTTATATTTAATACTATTCATACATACCGTTAAATCAAGTGTGATTGGGAAAATTTTTTGTGATATTTTTTAGCATAGCATAACTGAATGTTAATATTTTTGCTTCTAGTTTTTTTTTAAAAGATACTTTATTATTTAAACTTCATGGAATGATATTTTTTATTTCTTAGCTATGAAAAATAGTAGTTTTATATCATTACCTTTTTATATTTATATATATAATATTATTCAAAGAAAATTTTATATTTTTTACTATATATCAAACAAATTTAAATATTTAATTTTTATATTTTTAATATGTTTTTGTACAGGATTTTGCGCAACTTTTAAGCTATAATACGTATTTGTAGCATAAAATTTAAAATTTTCATATTTATCCTATTTATACTTACAAATAAATCAAGTGTGATTGGGAAAAATTTTTCATTATATTTTTTAGCATAGCATAACTGAATATTAATATTTTATATTTTAATATGTTTTTGTACAGGATTTTGCGCAACTTTTAAGCTATAATATGTATTTGTAGCATAAAATTTAAAAATTTTATATATATCCTATTCATACGTACTGTTAAATCAAGTGTGATTGAGAAAAATTTTTGTGATATTTTTTAGTATAACATTACCAAATATTAATATTTTCAATTTTAATTTTTTTTAAAAGATAAATCATTATTAGACCTTCATGGAATGATATTTTTTATTTCTTAGACACGAAAATAGATAATTTTATACCATTTTATAGAAATCATTTTCTTATATTTATATATATAATATATTATTCAAAGAAAATTTTGTATTTTTTACTCTAAATCAATCAAATTTAAATATATAAGAATTATATTTTAATATGTTTTAGTATTGGTTTCTGCGCAACTTTTAAGCTATAATATATATTTGTAGCGTAAGGAAGAAAATATACATCCACGTAAATACTTCATTCCTTATTAAAAGTTAATAAATAAAATTATAAAACAAAAAGTTAGAAATTAGAATTGAGATTTTTAATGAACATAAAAATTATTTAATAAAAACCGGTAACCAATAAATAAATAAATATTAAATTAAATTTTAATTTTTTTATTGGTTGTATTATTTATTGAAAATATAAATTAATTTTTATTTTTTTTATTGGTTTCGGAAATTTTTTATATTAAACTATAATAACTTTAAAAACTTTATTTTAAATAAATAAAAGTACCCACACAAAAAGAAAAAACACCAAAATATAAAAAAAAATTCAAAAAATATATTTTTTATTTTTATTTTATTTTATTTTATTTTATTTTATTTTATTTTATTTTATTTTATTTTTATTTTATTTTATTTTATCTTATTTTATTTTTATTTTATTTTATTTTATTTTATTTTATTTTATTTTATTTTATTTTATTTTTATTTTATTCTATTTTATTTCTATTTCTATTTTTATTTCTATTTTTATTCCTATTTCTATTTTTATTTTATTTTATTTTATTTTATTTTTTATTTTATTTTATTCTATTTCTATTTCTATTTTTATTTTATTTTATTTTATTTTATTTTATTTTATTTTATTTTATTTTTATTATTGTTATTATTGTTGTCGTTATTGTTATTATGGTTATTATTGTTGTCGTTATTGTTATTATTATGGTTATTATTGTTGTCGTTATTGTTATATTATTATTGTTATTATTGTCGTTATTGTTATTATTATGGTTATTATTGTTGTTATTGTTGTTATTGTTATTATTATTATTGTTGTTGATATTGTTGTTATTATTATTATTATGTTATATTGTTGTTGTTGTGTTTGTTGTTGTTAGTTGTTGTTAGTTGTTTGTTGTTGTTAGTTGTTGTTAGTTGTTGTTAGTTGTTGTTTGTTGTTGTTAGTTGTTGTTAGTTGTTGTTAGTTGTTCGTTGTTAGTTGTTTTTAGTTGTTAGTTGTTGTTGTTAGTTGTTTGTTGTTGTTAGTTGTTGGTTGTTAGTTGTTGTTAGTTGTTGTTGGTTGTTAGTTGTTGTTGTTGGTTGTTAGTTGTTGTTAATTGTTGTTGTTGTTGTTAGTTGTTGTTGTTGTTAGTTGTTGTTGTTAGTTGTTGTTGTTAGTTGTTGTTGTTAGTTGTTGTTGTTAGTTGTTGTTAGTTGTTGTTAGCTGTTGTTAGTTGTTGTTAGTTGTTGTTAATTGTTGTTAGTTGTTGTTAGTTGTTGTTGTTGGTTGTTGTTGTTGTTATTATTGTTATTATTATTATTATTATTATTATTATTATTATTATTATTATTGATGTTGTTGAGGTTGAGGTTAAGGTTGAGAATGAGATTGAGATTGAAGTTGAGATTGAAGTTGAGATTGAAGTTGAGATTGAGGTTGAGATTGAAGTTGAGATTGAGGTTGAGGTTGAGATTGAGGTTGAGGTTGAGATTGAGGTTGAGGTTGAGGTTGAGGTTGAGATTGAGGTTGAGATTGAGGTTGGGATTGAGGTTGAGATTGAGGTTGAGATTGAGATTGAGATTGAGATTGAGATTGAGGTTGAGATTGAGGTTGATAATAAAAAAAATAAAAGAAATTAGTAAAAATTAATAAATAAATAAATAAATAAATAAAAAATAAAATAAAAAGAATAAAAAAATATATAAAAATAAATAGTTATTTACCTTATTATGTATTATTATAATTGTTAGTTGTTGTTATTGTTGTTGTTTAGATGTTGTTGTTGTTAGTTGTTATTGTTGTTTAGTTGTTGTTGTTAGTTGTTGTTGTTTAGATGTTGTTGTTGTTAGTTGTTGTTAGTTGTTGTTGTTAGTTGTTGTTGTTAGTTGTTGTTGTTAGTTGTTGTTGTTGTTAGTTGTTGTTGTTAGTTGTTGTTGTTGTTAGTTGTTGTTGTTGTTAGTTGTTGTTGTTGTTAGTTGTTGTTGTTTTTAAAAATAAAGAGAAATAAAAAAAAATTAGTAAAAAAAGAAAAAAAAAAAAAAAAAAAAAAAAATATATATATTTAAAATATATTTACCTTGGTAAAAAACAGGCAATATTTCTAAAAAATAAAAAGCAAAATTTTTAAGAATAAAAAATAAAAAAAAACTAAAAAAAAATAAAAATTAATTGTAAAGATAAAAAATTAAAAAATAGCCAAAAATAAAGGACAAAAAAAAATTTTTTTTAAATTATTGAACAAACCAATCATAGCATTCATTATAATGCTTTTTTAATCATTTATAAATTATTACTTTATATATATATAATTATTTAATTTATACTCTATAAAATGAATTAATTTATACTCTATACAATTATTTATATATAATATAATAAAAATTCTATATTTATTATTTATTATAGATATATATTTAATAAAAAAATAATAAGAATTATTTTAAATAATATATTTTAATATTATATTATACATATATCTAATACATATTAATAATTAAATATAATATATACAGTATTAAATTATATTAGCATATAGCAAATTTAAATATAAAATAAGATTATTTTTTAGATATTAAAGTAAAACTTTTAAATTATTTTAATAAATTTATTTTATGATGTAATACTAATTTAGATATATTACAATATATTATAATATACAAATAAATTAATTTATATAGAAATTACATCAAAATAAAGTTTATAATAAATAATACTAATATACAAAATTAATAAAATAATGAGTAATGGTAATTATAATAAAATGTATTTTAATATATTATTTATATATAATTCAAACAGTAATAAAAAAATAAAAATAATTCAATAAATAATTCAATAAATAGAAATATAAATGAATAAATGAAGTATATATAATGTATCATATACAATTAAATAAATAAAAAATATATTAAAAATTTATATAAAATATATATTAGATTAAATAAATAAAATAATATTTATTTACTTTTGTATTTATTTATTTATTTATATAGTTAATAAATTATTTACTTTTGTATTTATTTATTTATTTTATAGTTAATTAATTATTTACTTTTGTATTTATTTATTTATTTATATAGTTAATTAATTATTTACTTTTGTATTTATTTATTTATTTTATAGTTAATTATTTACTTTTGTATTTATTTATTTATTTATATAGTTAATTAATTATTTACTTTTGTATTTATTTATTTATTTATATAGTTAATTAATTATTTACTTTTGTATTTATTTATTTATTTATATAGTTAATTAATTATTTACTTTTGTATTTATTTATTTATTTATTTATATAGTTAATTAATTATTTACTTTTGTATTTATTTATTTATTTATATAGTTAATTAATTATTTACTTTTGTATTTATTTATTTATTTATTTATATAGTTAATTAATTATTAAGTTACTTATTATTTATTATTTACTTAATTATCATTCATGCCGTTAAGGTTGTTATACCATTGTTCTTTTAATATTATTTATTTTTAAATAAAATATGAATATTATTTTATTTCATTAAAATATAAAGTAATCAAAAATAAAATAAAATAAAATAAAAATAAATATAAAACTTTATTATAACGAAAAAAATATTTTAATTTTTACTAATTAAAGAATAATATAATGCAAGAAAATTTTAGAATAATTTTTTGAATAAGCAAACAATTAAATAATTAAATCAATAAAGTAATAAGGTACAATAGGTAATTAACTATATATATAAAAATCTATAATATAAAAGTGAGATCATTAACTCTATAGAATAATATAAAAATATATGATGTAAAGTAAAAAAATAAAATTGGTAATGGACTATATAGAATGATATAAAAATATATAAAAGTAAAAGACATGAATTATATAAAATAAAATGAAATAAATGACAAATAAATAATTATTACAATTATACTTGCTCAGTATTTATTTAAATATAAATGATTCTTATTATATGTATTTTTTTTCTTTTTCTCAAAAGTAAAAAAGTTTCATTTTTATGATATAGTAAATACTATGGATTTATTATGAATCTATTATGAATAACTTTATATAAATGGTTAGATTAATCATCATAAATTTTCATTATTTATTTTAATTTTTATTAATTAGTTTTTTATCCTTATCATAACCCTTTTAAATTATATATATTATATACATATTATTAATAGTTTTATATAATAATAATTGGTTTTTCATTGGGTATTTCATTTTCATTTTTTTTTTTTATTTTAGTTTTTGATTTTATTTTAATTTTCTTTTTTTTTTTTTTTTTTTTTTAATTCTTATATAAATTATAATATAAAGCATATTTATTTGTTATATAAATTATAATATATAATAAATATTTATAATTAATTAATTCATTATATAATTTTTTTTATTAAAATAAAAAAATTTTTATAGAAAAACTTAAATTTCAATATATTATAAATATATAAATTTATAATAAAATTTAATCAAAATATATTATAATTATATATTATATTTTTATAGGTAACACAACTAAAATTTTCATTTTTATTTTTTAAAATATATAAAATTTCCATGGAAAATATATTAATATTAAAATGCATCTTTATATTGAATTTAAATTTAAATTAAATTTAATATATTATCATATATATTATTATATGGATCATATATTTATTAAATTTAAAAAACTAATATATTATATTGTTATAATATGTTGAAAAAAAAGTAAACAAATAGATTATATTACATAAATGATAAACAAAAAAAGAAAAAGTAAACAAGTAATGCATTATTTTCAGTGTTCATTATTTAAAAGAGTAAAAAAAAAAGTAAACAAGTAGTGCATTATTTTCATTGTTAAATATTTATAGACAAGTAAAAGTTTTTTTTTTTTTTTTTTTTTTTTTTTTTTTATGGCACACAATTTGTACGTCAACTTTATTGAATTTAAATATTAAAATACATGAATCATAAAAAAAACACATAATGAAAAAAAATGATACTAAAAAAAATAAAAACCAGTAAAATATTATAGATAATAATAGATAATACTGGAGGAAAAAAAGAAGTATAATAATATTTAAAAACAATAAATCCATACAGCCCTTAATTCTAAATATAGAATTAAAGTAAAATTGATCTATCCTATTCCACTAGGGTCGGAAATAGGAACAAGTAAAAGAAAGAAATGAAAGTACATTGTATAAGGATCATATATATTTAAATAAATAATAATTCATATTGTATTAGTTATTTATTTGCAATTTATATCTTTATGTTATTTTATATAGTTTTATATAGTTCATTATATATTTTACTTTATTTATTTATGTATTATGTATTTAATTATTAGTCTAACTAAAATTTTTTTAAAACTTTGATATATTGCATAACCTATTATTTTTAATTCTTATAAATTATAATATTTGTTTTTGTTTCTATTTATATATTTATATTTGTTTCATTATAAATTAGTTTTTTTATTATCATTTTTGATTTACTCTATATTTTAAAGAAACTAAATATTTATAATATATTTAAACAAATAAATCTATCATTTTTCTTTTAATATAAATATACTTCATTATAATTTACTTTTTCTTTACCTTTTTAAATATTGAAGTATTTATATTATTAAATAAAATGAAATTATTTTACAAAGTATAGATTCTATCTTACTAATCTATAAAAAATTGGAATAATAATTCGTTATAATTTTTCTTGTAAATAAATTATATATATAGTTTTTTATATGACGTTTTATAAAACAATATTTTTTTATTCTTTGTGTATTTTTTTTTTTTTTTTTTTTTTTTTTGAAAAAATATCTAAATATATAACAAATATATTAGTATATATTATAATAAATATCAAATATAAATTATTATATAACAAATTAACTTTTAATATAAATTATAATATATAAAAAATAAAATTCAATATATATCATAATAAATATCAAATATAAATTATAATATATAACAAATTAATTTCAATATATATCATAATAAATATCAAATATAAATTATAATATATAACAAATTAATTTCAATATATATTATAATAAATAAATATAAATTATAAATTATAATATATATAACAAATTTATTTCAATATATATTATAATAAATAAATATAAATTATAATATATAACAAATTAATTTCAATATATATTATAATAAATATCAAATATATTTCAATATATATTATAATAAATATCAAATATATTTCAATATATATTATAATATATAATGTAATATATTTATTATATATGAATTCTTATTTATATAGAAAAATTTATATTATATTCCAGTGTATTATAAATATATAAAATTTTATTAATTATTATTTTGAGTATATACTCATAAATCATTTTCAGTAATTTTAATTATGGAATGGGTTTATACTGATGTAAAATACATTTATGAATTTATATCACTAATAATATAATAATATTAATAAAATAATATTAAACAAAAAAAAAGATCTATAATATTTTTTTATTATATCATTTCACATTTTTATAGTATTTTTTAACATTATTATAAAAAGCAATACAAAATAATTATAACATTATTGTGTTTATATAACAATACTAAAAATAATTATAATATTAGTATATCTTTATAAAAGCAATAAAAAATAATTATAATATTAGTATATCTTTATAAAAGCAATAAAAAATAATTATAATATTAGTATATCTTTATAAAAGCAATAAAAAATAATTATAATATTAGTATATCTTTATAAAAGCAATAAAAAATAATTATAATATTATTGTTTTTTTAAAACAATAATAAAAAATAATTATATATTATTGTGTTTTTATAGCTTTGTTAAAAATAGTTATAGTATTAGATTAGTATTATAGAAAGCAATAAAAAATAATTATAATATTATTGTTTTTTTTAACAATAATAAAAAATAATTATATATTATTGTGTTTTTATAGCTTTATTATATTAGAATATTATTTTAAATAGATAGTTTATAGTATTAACATATTATTCTAAAAAGCAATAAAAAATAATTATAATATTATTGTTTTTTTTTAACAATAATAAAAAATAATTATATATTATTGTGTTTTATAGCTTTATTAAAAAATAATTATATGTTATTGTGTTTTATAGCTTTATTAAAAAATAATTATATGTTATTGTGTTTTATAGCTTTATTAAAAAATAATTATATATTATTGTGTTTTATAGCTTTATTAAAAAATAATTATATGTTATTGTGTTTTATAGCTTTATTAAAAAATAATTATATGTTATTGTGTTTTATAGCTTTATTAAAAAATAATTATATTATTATGTTTTTCTTTATTAAAAAATAATTATATATTATTGAGTTTTTATAACTTTATTATATTAGAATATTATTTTAAATAGATAGTCATAGTATTAACATATTATTCTAAAAAGCAATAAAAAATAATTATAATATTATTGTTTTTTTTAACAATAATAAAAAATAATTATATATTATTGTATTTTATATATTAAATCTTTATAAATAATAATAAAAAAATAAATATAATATTAGTATATTGTTATAAACAGCAATAAAAAAATAATTATACTATTGTATTTTTATAATAATAATAATAAAATAAAAATAAATATTGTCATTATTATATATGAAAAAATAATATTGCCATTATAAATTTAAAATCTCTTATTTTTTTAAAATAATAATATATATATATATAAAATATTAAAAATTTTTTTATTTACAATAATTAAAAAAAAAAAAAAAATTAAAAATTCCTTTTATTTATAATAATTTAAAAAAAAAATTAAAAGTTTCTTTTATTCATATTAATAAAAAAAAAAAAATGGTCTCCAAAAAAATTGGAAGAACATCAATTCCGTATGAACCAAGGGTTCATATTCTTTCATTTATTGGAGTACATCATATAATGGCAATTTTAAATAAAATGAGAAATAGTGAAGGAAGAAATATATTTCCGATTACCTGCAGAAATTGCGGTAATTCCTTTACTAGAACCAAAAATGGTGATGGAGATTATCGGATTGTATGTACTGCTAAACATCACCAAAATAAATGTTCAAATAGCTGTACCGCTGTTATGGGTAAAGCTTTTTTAATAAACCTATATGATAATGGAATATTAAAAGTTATTTCCAGTGATAATGAAGGTAAGGAAATAACTGGAGAAACAATTGCTGAAATAATTAAAAAAATTGACAAAAAAGAAGTGGATATACTCAAAAAATATCCACATATTAAATTAAGAAGTAAAACAACGAAAAAAGCAATTGTTTCTTCTTCTTCCATGGATATTGAAATGGAAGATTGTTCCGTTATCAATAACGAAAATTTAAATGAAAAATCCTTATATAATATCATAGGAAAAGAATATTACTACCGATTTAAAGATTATAAGCTAATATTTAAAATCGGTGATGCTGTAATTGATATTAATAAGGATTTAGAAATCGAAAAAGAAAATGTAGAAAGAAATGGTGGAAATTTTACAATAAATTTTGAAACTTTCTATCCAATATTTCCATCAAGATCTTCTTCTACATTAAAAACTACCTCGGCCAGTCTTAGGGATTATTTCTGGTGTAAATATGATTTCATCAGAAAAAATAAAGATGATTTTTCAATGGACTGCTCGGATGAAGAAAAATCATCTTTACAAAAAACAATAAAGGAGCTGTATTTCACCGATAATTTATTAGAAAATTCAAAGAAAAAAAAGAAAACAGCCTCCAAATCTTCAAAAAGTGTCAAATGTTTATTAAATTCATTAGAAGGAAATGAAAATTCCAATTATGAAGATTTTCCTTCTAATGATAAAAATGAGAATGATTTTATTTATAAAAAAACATTTGAACTTGAAAAAAAATTAAAAAATATTTATGAGATAATAAATATTTTAGATGATGACATTTCTGTATCAAAACTAAATTATGAAAAAACTTAATGATACAGTAAAATTATC